>JABFPN010000362.1:0-50753 GCA_022817305.1 Leptoteleia sp. ZL-2020 | reverse complement strand
AAAATAACGAGAAGAGGATTTCGTTTGAAAATAAGAGGAATTTCTTGTTACGACTGTATATTTACGCATCCTCTGAAAATTAGAGGAATATCATTTGTAGTTCATATGAATTCCGTGTAAAATAAAAGTAAATTGTTTCTCTTCCTTAAATTTTGTTATTAAAGTAATGTGACAGGTGACAACGTAACTTATATATAACCGATATTGCACGTACGATTTCCATGTCTTATTCTTAAATTAAGAGGACTTCTTGTAAATTTGAAACGATATGTTTTAGAGAATAAAGGAATTACCTTTCGTTATAAAAAAGCATTCTTTTATCTTAAAATTATGTATTTAATTAATATAAAAGGAATACTTTAATAATCAGCTTACTTTTTTTATTTTAAAATGAAGTATCATTAGAGGAATTTAATTTTATTTTAAGCAGATCATTTTTAAGAGTGTACTTATCCCAATAACAGCCAAACAATATATCTAACTTAAATAGAAATTTAGTACTGCACTTCATACATTTTTTTTCCGTGTGTTAAACCTTTTTAACCATTGTAGTGGCGGGATTGGATTTGTCAAGTTTTTCCTTTCATGTTACAGTCGATATGGGTGTGTATCGTGTGCCGGAAGAAGCAAGAGCTGTTGTCAAAGAGTGGCCAGTGGATGAAGTCGAATTTGGGCGCGGCGGACAATGCAATGCTGAGACGGATGCAGGAGGATATGCAAGGCGTGGGATCTCCGGGGCATCAGGAACAATCGCAGGACAAGAGGCCGAAACTGGAAAGAGCGCACAGCGCGGCTGAGAAAGAAAATCTGCCGCTACAGCGAAGCGGTAGCGCCCTACGGAGGCAGTACTCCCAGCAAGAACAGGTGAGAGGTCCCAGTCGAGTTGTACGATACACTTGGAGCATGCGTCAACGTTGACTGCAAATTCCGTCTACCGGGCGTTTTCCTGCGAATTTGACGTAAATTTGCGTCGAGGGACGATTTTTGCGTCGCTTTCGATTTTTCAATGCCCGATGGAGAATGGATCGAGATATACAGTCTAAGTAATTGGACAAATTGCTGCAATTTGGTCATTTGATTACAACAGTCGCTGCATGGGTTGCTTTTAGACGAGAATAATGTAGCGTGGAAGTTGCGTTGAAGCGGGGTCAAGTATGTAAAGGGTCCAAAAGGATTTGTAGAGTCGGCGAGCCGTGGACCTAACTTTCGCGGAGTTGATCAATTTTGCAAACCAACATTGATGACACATCGCGCGCTATAGTCGTACGCTTCGGTCAAAGAATTTATCTAAGATCCTTAATTAGGAACCTGGCATTAGAATGTAACTCTGCTATCGTAGCAGAGATTTTAACTTTCCTCGTCGTTCATTAAATTTCCTAGCGGGTTTCTTTCACTTTTCAATGTAATACTAAAGAGTAACGCGTTTTAAATGTTTATCTTGAATCATTGACAAAGCAAATGATTCGATACGATATGATAGCTATGGGAATAGCTGGATGGTTCTTCGTAGCTTCAACGATGATGTTTGTTTTAAATCTTGTTGTTTTCCGTTTTTCTCAACTTTGTTATGTCGATATTGTTACAAAGAAACCAGTTATGGAGAAATTGGCACGGGTGAGACGTGAAATAACGCAAGCCAGGATTGAATTTACGAGGCGAGATGGTTTGCCGCACCTCCAAGGTCTTAGTTAAAATTTTTTGATTGGATTTGGCTCGTCGGTTGTACGTTTGCAAACATCTTCCACACGGAAAACTGCACGTCAGTGTAGGAAATTATGTACACCAAATCCCGCTTAATACGATTAAATGTAGTGCTCGCTATTTGCTTTTGTAAAGGCACACCAAGATGATAGAAAGTTCTAATTACAGTTAGTAGTTGTAATCCAGAACAAATTTGGATGATGCTTTATTCTCGCTTGCCTAGAATCAATGATTAGATGTCATTGTGCGAGGTAACGTTAGGATCTGGGGTGAAACGACTTTGTGTTTGTTGTTTATTTGTCAAACAGTTTAATTTGTTAATTTGTCGCTCGTATCCCGTAACAATGTTTATCATTTAAGATGCTCGATCAATGTCACGAGGATGTGCAGTGACAAAGAAACGGGCTGAAGAATATCCCCTTCCTTTTTTTCCACCTGGTCCACGAAAAGTAGTAGATGGACTCTGCAAGCTTTTCAATATTTCTGCCGAGTTACACCGCGGTCACACGATGGTCTTGAAAAAAAAAAATATGATAACGATATCGTTTATGATTGCCTTGAGAAACGAGGCATTAAATACGCGTCGCGTGCAATTATCGAGTTTTGCCGTTGCGCATTCGGGAGACTTATTTTTCAGCGCCTACGTAACAATTCATCTAAGGGGGATTTAATCGGATACCGTTGCATTTGTGCAGCTATTGGTGATTCACCAACGGCGATTATTGATTACAATAACTTTGCTGTGCCAGTGCGTGTGAGAATGCTCGTCTCAAGTGTGTGGTTGCGTGATTGCGTGCCCTGCGTGCCTGCGTCTCCTGTCCGTGTCTGTCCGTGTCTGTCTGTGGGTTGCGCGTGCGCGTGCAGTGTTACGGAAGACAATGACTACATTATTATTATTAACTTTTTCTTGCAAATCAGTAATGGAAGCGATTGTGCCAACTCTTTGCCGCAGGTTTTCACGCCAGCATTACAACTGTTTTAAAGAATGCTACGTGGCCTTCCACTCAAATGTCTCTTTTCGTGGATTTAATCATTAATAATCAACTGATTATTCTTTTTTTTTTCAAAAGGGCAAAAGCAATCGAATCGCCGAAACAACTGTAAATCGTCGTTGAGCATATTAACGTTCATTCTTCAAAATTAAAGGGAAGTGACTTGTTTATCCGTGGACCATGTTTGTTGGATCTAAAGAGCAATGGATAATTATCGTTTAAAGAGAGCCGAGCGAGTCTAGTTGGGATTTTAATCAGGGATTTGATATACTAGAAGCCATTGGTTGGTGGTACACCGTGGATTAATTGGCTGGCTGATTCTAGGATTTAATGCCAGGATTCCCTACTGGGTTTTGGCTCGTGTTTGGAAGAGGGCACAATAATGTGCACTGAGAAAAATAGTATAGTAATCCTGGAGTCAATGTGTACCTGTATTAAATAATGCTCGACAATGTGACAAGAAGTACTACAGTTCTGATAATTGGTACTTGAACAAGTGATACCGTTTATCAGACTGTCTGGCAAAGTTCTTAACATTGGAGCATAGAGTCTCAGAATGCCAGAAAGTATAGTAACTCTTATTATTTTATTTTTCTCAGTGTGGATAGAATAATATAATTAGTAGCTACACGGAGAGAAAAGATTAAGAAAAATTACCAAGATTGTCAATTTTATCTATAACCAGACAATGACTGAAAATATCCGGAAGTTAACAAGGAAGATATTAAATTGAGTACAATTAAAGTCATTGGTAGTAGTTGTGGGGATAAAGAAATGAATTGTCCAACTCTTAGGTCCAATATTTGAAACTCGAATAAAAGTATAATTTATCTAAGATAAAAATATTCTCAATTTAATAAAATTTCATCATTAATATTTATGTTTATGTTAGTTTTCATAAAATTCAATTTATCTTTCTCCGTGTAGAACCGTAATTGGTTTCTCCTATCATATTCCGATGTAGAATCTCAACTGGATCCCTCTTATTTCAATGCAAACACGATTAAGCCGGATTAAATGCCACAATGTCAGATTAATGGTTTAACACATGGACAGTGACCCCCTCGGTGGAAGGGCTATCTATAATGCGGGCAAAAGATAATATACATCTCAATGGAGGGGTGACTAACAGAATGAACGGTGGAGGGTGAGAATTGACAATTTATCGTTGAGGATGGCTTTTCGATTGGTTGAATTTCTTAGGTACCAGGGCGTCGTATGTCCGCGAGTGATAGCGCGGTGGACGAGTCCGTCGCGCCTCACTCGAGAAACTTACCGACGCCTCACGTTATTGGTTCTTGTCAGACGCAAACGACCCCGAGGCACCCGGACGCCTACCCGGACGACGATCCGAGTCTGTACAGGGGCGAGCTCGAGGGCCTCATGAAACAGAACCTGACTTATCAAAAGCAGCGACAACTCTACCAGGTGATGATACTCTTATATTCAACGACCACCACCTCTCTCTCTCTATCTATCTCTATCTCTCTCTGTCTCTCTGCATGACGACACTTTTATAGTTAGCATTGCTGTTTACTATTAATATAATCGCTGTACATTTTCACCGGTTGCATTAAGCGTACGATCGCGCTCTTGATAATCAAGTTGACACGCGTCGTTCACTTAATGGTATTTCCTTTTAATTGCCAACTTGATTTCGTTCCATTGCTTCCGTTCTCCAGTGTGAGAATTTCTCGGAAATGTTTAAACTCTCACCATTGCACCGGTCAGTCCAACCTTGGTCGCGTCTTGGTTGCCGATCCCTTTTATTTTGTCTAACCCCCCCCCCCCTACTCCGGATCGCCCCTGTTTTTTTTTCTTAAACACCTTCGTCGGCGACACAAGCACTGGTGGAATGAAACGTTTGCATTGTCGGTCCGCAGGAACAGAATTCCGACATTGCGATGTCGTACGGTCATCTGCCGGTAGAATCGACACCTCGCGCTCAGGCGTATCCCTCTCAGAAGCATTCCGTTCATCAAACGCAAGGCGCGAGTCAGACCTGCGCACAGGCCGCCAATGTCCCGAGCGCACTTCCGCAGCAAAGAAGTTTCAGTAGTAGCGAAGAGGAGCGCACCACGCCGGAATGCGACAGCGACGAACTGGACGAAAAGGGTGAGTTTGTGTAACTTGGACACCCAACTTTTATGTACTTACGATGAGTTAATTGCAATATTAGATACGGCTCCAGTGCTATACCAAACATACTCAACACGCGTGTTTCGGACGCGCCGACTTTTCAAAGTATCCTCCGGCCAATGTATACACAGACACGCACACGGACACGTACATACACACACGTTTATATATGCATATATATATGTGTGCGAATATATTTGTATGTACGTATATATATATGTATGTATATGTCGATGCAAAGTGACATTGACTTTAGCAAAATCCTCATTTCATTATTTATCCCTATCAATTCATTATTACGTTCGTAGCAACGGCCAAGCTGTCATCATTCTCCAGTTCAGTCAAAGTGTATGACCACGTGTATCAGTACTATTATGTGATACTACGTGTAAACAAATTTTTCAACATTCTTCGTGACAATTTTCCCCGTTTGAAGTTTAACACTTTCGAGTCAAGTGTTTTTCTCTCACTCTATCTCTTTTTCTTTCCCTGTTTCTTTTTTTTTTTCTCGACACGACAGTTCTGTGTCACGCGGTGCTTCTAGGGTAGCTCTCCCGATTTGAGTCACAAGATACGTGTCTAAATAATTCGAATATATATGTATAATTTCATGTCGAAAGGCCCGTTGTTATATTTAGTACACGGGAATGGTTAGTTGAAGGTGAATCTTGTCCAGTGATTTTACAAGGGTTTTTGTTTCCGTCCATTTCATTCACGAGGGGACGAATGAAATTGCGCTACTTTGAATGAGCATTTGAAACACGACGAACGTGTCACCGATGTGCAAATTAACAACACCAATTAGACTAAGATAGAACACAGTTTCGTATCGTATTCATAAATTTATCATTAGATTCCAATTTTTGTTTGTCCATATATAGGTATTTAGTGTAACCAATGTGCCATTTGATTTGACATTAACTTCCAGTCATTTTCAATTACAAAATCATTAGATTTAGCCCGAATTGTAATTCGTTTTCAAGTAGATTACTTCAATTATCGTGTAGTCTTAAAGCAACGTAGCTTACCTTGTTTAAAGGAATATAAAAGAATTTAATGAAATTGTGCTTGTGACACACTGAGAGAAATTTTCGGTTATCCTAATTATAAAAATAAAGTTGGTTTTGGAGTCAACTATAGTGCAGTTCACTTCGTGCAAATAAGTATTTCAAGTTGACTCTAGTATCAAGTAGAATTGAGAAAATCAATTAATAGTAAAAAAATAAAAAATATGGCTATAAAATAGAACTATAATTAAAATTGTTTAACGCAAAGCTTTTAAGGTATAATTGTAGTAATATGTACTGTTTTTTGATGCCAATTTTAGTGCAATTTTTATTATATCAAGTTTATTTTATTGTTTTCGAGGTTGTTTTAGAGGTTTGCCTGTAAACTCTGTTCTGATATTGTTATTGCAACCTTATTTCTATATTTACCCAGTAGAATAAGGCTCGCAAGGTCTGAGCCTGAGCAACAATTGAGGTACGATAAAATTTGAAAGATGGTTATAGTTTGACAACTGCATTTTTATAGTTGACGCCAAAACCAACTATAAAATAGAGTTGTGGTGGAAATAGTTCTGATTACTACAGTTTACATTTGTTACAACTGTATTTACAGTCATTACAACTAAATATGTCACAGCTCTACAAATTTAGGTCTGATAACTTTGTAAATTTCTCTCAGTACAATGAATAAAGTTGAACTTGACTTATATGTTAAATATGTGTAACGAAATATGTTTTATAGTAATAGCAATCGTTATTGCTATAAAATTTAGTTCCAGAATTTTAGTTTAAATATTCGTAACATGGTTAATCCGACTCGATTTCGAGTTATCCCGAAAATTAACCAGATGACTTTTTTTTACAGTTTCATGGGCTAAATGAATTGTCTTTAATTTTAATACGATTAAATCGTACCGTTCGACTGTTGAATTGTAGTCGCGCGACTGCCTTAAATCGGGCATATAAACCAAGATCCCCCATTTTACCGTTAGCGCGAAAAAATTTCAACAATCTTACATTCCATTTTCTTAGTCCCCGTCTTTTAATGTTTTCTCCTTCCTATCTCAAGTTTACTTAACTATTTCATTTATTTCATATACAGCACGGATTCCATGTAAGACATACGTAAACTAAACTTTTTATCTGTGAATCGACAAAATGGTCGAATTTTTAGGGAAAAAACTGTGGGACAAAAGCGGTGACAAAATGAATCGATGGGCCATGTCCAACGAGAGGATCAAGATGTTCTTCGCGGTACTTTTCATTCAATTGTTAATTCGTTTGCCGCTAGTGTTTTATGATGTACAGATGTGTATGTACCGACACAAGATATGGCGTGCGCGCGTGCATGTATGTTTAGTCATTGTCGTCGATTGTTTAAAGCAAGACGACAAACATTGTTCCATCCACGTTGATGGCAATTTCTATTTTAAATCCTTTCTCTTTTATTTCTCTGCTTTATTCCTCGTCACTCGATGTATAAAAGTTCGACGGCAATGACAATGGTGTTTAATGTATAATGTTTATTTATTTATAAGAAATATATATTATATTGATTCAAGTGCACTTAAGTCTGAGGAAATGGTTTTTCAAATTTGCCAAACATCAATTACAACTATCCGGTTAATCGGCTTAACCATTACTAATTCGGATAAGTTATGCCGGTGGAAGAAAATCATTTTCTCAGCGTCATCTTTGTTACTCTCACTGTTACACAATTATTTACATGTCATAGCTGTTTTCTAAATGTCTTTTTCTCGTTGATCAAAGTGAATCTAACGGCGCGAAGCTAGGAAATGCGAAGCTAACGGTGATTGAGAATGCGCAAACAAGTGATCGTAACAGTGTATTTACTTTTTTGTTTTTTTTAGTCTACCACCAATATTTTTATCAGTGTCTCATTCTCTCTGTTTGAACACACTCTATTTTGACATTTCATTTCTCGATTGAATGCCACCTTTTACGTTCAACTTATAATCGCTTGTAAATTCTGCGAACCTTTGAGCACTTAAACTCGCTCGGACTTGATTTTGAAACAATTATTTCCAATGTTTGCAACACTCTTGTACCAAACTATGCCTGCGACCAGTTGCGTTGACTTTAAAAGTAACAAGTCGCGGTCAATTGTAGACACGATGATCCACAGCGTCTCGCTTCCTTACGTCTCGCTCTGTTCTGTACTTTTTTGACTCATCTTCATGTTGTATCTATCTATCTTATCTATCTATCGTAATCTCTATTTATAATCTCCAAGCTTGTAAATATGAACGGTTCAATTTAGACTCAACGATCAACGTCATTTTCAGTCCATCCCCCAAAACCAAGACACACGACACTCGCAAACATCCAAAAGTCTAACTCTTCCCATCATAATACGAACTTTTATCTTTAAGAAGGTGTCTTTTTTTCTCCCCATTTACACGCCATCGACCGCATAAAGAAAATGTTTATGTATCACGTAACGCCTATAACGGGGCGATAATATGCGAAATTGACTCGGTTGAGGGTAAGCTTGAATAGGAATACAAGAAAAGTCACAATTCACACTGGCTCTCCATTACAATTAATTATAACTGAACTATTGATTGGCCGGTAATAGTGTTATATAAATAAGTGGGCTTAATGCGAAGTAATAACGACAAGTATTCAGAGGAGGAAAGTTACTTAAAAAAATTACTGTGCTGCAGCCTTCGTGTAAACAGCCTTTATTCCCCGTTGGCTATTAATGTGGGGAAAAGTGCCGCGTCAGACAACAGGTGCAATGGGGATTATTAAGGGAAAGAAGCGAGAAATATTTCGGTAGGGTAAACGCCTGGGGCCTTTACATGGAGGTTCGAGCGCAGTCACTTTTAATCCAGTTACTTTGTCCGGTGCAAATGAAACGAATGATAAATTAATTCGAAAGAGAACACCGGTACTGCATAATGCACTTTTAACACGAAGGAATTTGATAAATTTTGCCCGAATTTGTTTAATCCGATTGGGTGGAGATAATTCCCTTTGTGTTAAGAGCAATACAGCATTGAATAGGCTGGCAATCGATGGATGAAGCTAGGTTTAAAATGGGAAGTTTGGATCTACTGTAGGGAAGGGGTTCACGCACTGCCGCCAAGACGCAGAATTGATAAGCAGCGGTCAGATTGTGCTCGGCGCGCGCAACGGACACGGCGCAACTGACTCGTCCATCACCGGCGCCGAATATAATGGTTATCGTCCAGTTCGGGAACCGCGGAAGGAGGCGAATAACGTTGTCAAACGGAACTTGCGAAGAAGCGCCGATGAGTGGCGCGCCGACAGCAGGAGGTGTGTTCCCGTCTTCTCGTCTCTTAATAACATCTCGTCAGCCGCTTAATAGCATCAATTCACACGTCACAATCACACCTTGTTGAATCAATCCTTATGACGCACATCCATTAAGCCGTGTTGGTTGTACCCGGCCAGCACGCACGCTGAGAGAATCGTGGCATAAAAATTTACTGCCTCGCCCGATAGAGATGATCTGAAACTGTCTTCAAACAATGTCATAATAGTAGAGTGCCAACAACGTCCATGTTCCTCCTCAGTAAAAGGCAACCTACTTGTACTCTTCCTACCAATTGGTTAATTTTACCGTTTCTCATTTTAGACTCATTGATGATAAACTATCCTGTAATAAAAGGATAGTTATTGGCTGTTTTCAACGGTGTATATCTCTACACTGAAAACAAAATTTTTTGAGTGCTTCCAACTCGATGGTAGAGTTGATGAAGGCATACTTGAAACAACCATATTCGAGTTAAATCTCCCAATTTATATAGTTGAATTGACTCGATATTCAAATTGAATCATTGAAATTAAACCTACTGAGTTCAAATCCTAGCCAAGGCGAGATTATGAACAGATTTTTTTATAAAATTATTAAATAAAATATTTTTCCTTACCAAGTATACATAGAGTTAATTAAACTCAAAAGTAATACAACATTTTAACGAGGTTTAAAACAGCTAAAAATTAAAACAGTAAAATTTTCATACCAATTTCTCTCAGTGTCAAGCATAAGTACCTAATGTCGGTTGTTATTTAGTGTCAAAGTTCAAATTGAGAGTCAAAAAGTTGACGCAAGTAAATAATTTCATCGGAATTATTACTGTCAAAGTGACAAAGACACTTATTTCTTGTATCGATGAAGGAAAGCCTTGGCTTTTTTCTCTCTCTCTTTCTCACTCTCTATCTCCCTCTTTATCTCTCTCAGTTGCAATTCAAGCGTATTTTCAAAGCTTGTCTGCGACGCAAGCGCACAGATGTGAAGTATTTTGTTTTTAATCAATTAGAAACGTGAGAAATGTCAACTATATTTAATTGTATTTGAAAACTTGTTTATATATTTATGTATATATTATTTTAATTTTATACGAGTTAAATTTCCGAATTTAAAGCAACAAATTGGCAAAAGTTTAACACTTCAATTAACTTAAATTGCAATAAATTCAGATTCATCAATTCAGAATTGTGACGTGAGTTGCTTCTTTGCTTTCTCTTAATCATCGACACGTGTTGTTGAAGTGAATTTTTTAAAAAAGCTTCAAAATATTCTTACTTCAATGTAAATCATAAATTTAAATTAATGAAATTTGTAAAATATCCCATACTATTTGTATCTTTGTATCTGTATAATGATTAGCGTGAACGAAAACAAATCTTAAATTTCGGGTAATATAAATGACGTGCTATGCGAATGTCGAACGTTTGTAATATACAAGTAAGAATATTTAAGTATTCTTTTTTAAGATTTCCTTTACTTACGTAGGAAAAAGTTGGATTTATCATTGTTATACTGTATCACAAAGTGAGAGGAAAGTTGGTTTACTTGGTGTGGTGGGATTTCAAGGTTTAAACACCACAGGTTTATCAAATTCTATTAATCAGCATAACAATAATAAAAGGGAGTGTCGCTTGTACAGTATAATAACTTGCTGCCAAAATTTTTCCTCATTCCAGTTTGATTGAGATTAAATTGAAAGCAATCGACGGCAAACATTCGATTGTGCCAATAGAAATGTTTTGTTTAGCTTAGCGCGCAAAATGATCACGCTTAACGCGCGTTGTTATAAATCAGTGGCTATTCGAATCGTCGATTTTTAGAAGACGAATCCAAAAAAAAAAAAAAAAAAGAGAGATGCATAATGGCGTTGGCTTTGGAGAATGATTTGCTCGAATCGGTAAATCATTATCCGAAGGGCTTTATAAACAATTTCATGAACGAAACATACCTGGTACCAGGTTCACGGAAAGAAGGGGGAAAAAGACTGTACGTTTTCACGGTGGAACCAATGTCGAGGACGCTCAAGAGGATTGGTCTTCGGAGGCCGATCGACAAGGTAGCAGCCAAGACAGCGCTACCAAAGATTCCGGAATAGATACGTCTAGTACTTTCACGAGCAGTGAAGACAGCAACAGGGGCGACCTGCCCAAGGTACGGGGCCGATTTGGTCTTTCAAACGAAATATTCATTATTCAACGGGCAATTTATTTAGGCAAATTAATGGCCATCGTTGTCTTTTTCAATTAACTCCCCCCCCCCGTCTATAGTTTCAAAGTCAATTAATTAAAAGTCAAACGCATTGAAACATTTAAAGCGTGGTATTATACCGAGCATTGTATACATCTTTAATGTATTTTTACACATATCATTCCACACGTGTGACTCATTTTTTATCTCCGCGTTCGGTTACATTTGAAATGCAATCAAGAAAAAAGAAAAAGTTACATAAAAATTGCCACCTTCGCAGAAGGGAAATATATTCTTGACGGATCAATTGTTAAGTAAGGCCGGAATTAAGAATAGTAGAATAATGCCAACTATGCTCGTCGTTAATTTTCTTGATAATTATGTATTTAGTCCCAGGTACCCCTACTGTATCAGGCTACTAAATCCGTCGCAAGATACACCGAGAGAATTATTATATTAAAAATTACTATACCTTCCAATGTTGGGAGGATATTAAGGCCTATTATTACCCTACCAATGTAAAATGACATTTTTTTATATCAGTATTGTTAATTTGTCTGTGGTCATGTTGATGATTATACGTTGCCATACCAATTATCAAATCTTACTGTGTCGTATAAAAAATTTTATTATAATGGTACAACACAATTCCAAACGCCACAGACAATATCTTTCTGACGGTAAAAGGTATAGTAATTTCAAATATACAACTTTTCTGCAGTGTATAACAATACTTTGATGAATATTTTGACCATAAGGGAATGCAAGAAAATTTAACGTTAATGTCGATAACCAAAAACTAATTTCTATTTATTATTATTACTATTATTATTATTGTTATTATTATTATTTTTATTCTTTTATTGTTATTATTGTTATTATTATTATTATTATTATTACTATTATTAAATTATTGTGAAATAACCAATTAAATTTTGTTACTTTAGGACATTCTTTCTTTGCCCGAATCAAGGAAAGTGTCAAGCATTTTAATTAATCAAGTAGATTGCCCATCATCTACTTTTTCATTAGATCTCAATCCACAGCGTGTCATCAGTCGTTTAGCAGCGACAGCCACCAAAGAGATAACCAATTAAATATTTAGCAACATTTATTCTTTGTTTAATTTGTTACGTTCTTACATTTACATTCTTACATCCACGTACCTGTGCATATTTACTTATAAAACTCTTAAAAATAGCCTTTTGACTCAAGTCGACTTACCTTATACGTGCAAGTATATATATATGTGTTTTTATAATGTTGAAATTACATTTTTATATATCCAAACTCGATGAAATTGTGGAGACATATTATCGTAATGGCGATTTTGTCGTTATTCAAGTTCCGGGTCAAATTTCGACTCCGCGACAAACCCATCAGTTAATTTTAAATTTCGCGCCAGAATTTGAACAATTCCTTGCCTGTGTTGAGCCAGTATCGGGCCAGTTTTCAAATCTCTGGTCATAGTTTTTCCTTTGGTTTTGTAATTGTCGTGACTTTGACCGGTGTCAAAGGGTATCAGGCACACAATGACTGACTTGACTGATACATTTTGCAGATACAAAACGTGGGCACCGCGAAGACAAGGGAGAAGAGTGTTCCTTTCGGTTGTAATTGTAACATTTCCTTGGGAGATTTCGATCGTAAAACGTTTCCAATTTATCGTACAATTTGTATTTTCTACGTACCAAAAAAGGTGCTCCTACACTGAGAGAAATATTATGGAAAATTTCCAATAATTTATAGTAAATGAACCATATCGAGTTGATTTTCATTTTTTTCAAAGTTTAGATTAATTTTTACCATAGTTATAATAGAGAACAATTTGAAATTAATTAACAAATTGTTCGATTGTTTATTTTGTTCTGTTCATTAACTTTAAATTCTCTTCGTTTACTATAAATTATTGGAACTTTCCCATAATATTTCTCTCAGTGTACGATGGTAACTTTTACTATTTTTAGCATTAGTGTACAATACTTTACTCTTCCGGCATGTATCCCTAACTTAAGACGAAAAATATTTTCAATTTTAATAATACATTTCGCTCGACATATATCATATTACATTGGATACTAATTTTCTTTCAGTATAGATTTGTTCAGCCCTTTGACGTTGAGCGAAGAAGGAAATTTTGTTTCAACACGCCCGTTAAAAAGTATTATATTCCCTGCAGATGAATATCATACTCTTGTTCATTTTTATTTCATAAAATCTGAATCCGATTTGCACAACAAGATTTAAATGTTAAGAACTTTGCTCCGTTCCGTCGCAATCCGATTTAGGCTTAAAAAAAAAATCCCCACGAACGACTAAAGTGTTTTTAAATTGATAAATGGATTCTGGTTAAGATGAAAGGATATTTTTAAGAGTGCAGTCTTGGTTTTCCTTTTTTTTTTTTTGCGATAAGTGAAGAAAATTGCTTGGCCCAAATGAATGAATTAGACATTTTACTGCAAAACGTTAGAAACTGTAACTTTTATTGCACCGTCACAATTGTAAGCACTTTATTAACCTGCGCGTGGTGCCAACAGCTCAGTTGCGCGAAAATTGCTGCGTTAATTATCTCTCTATCACTCGCGGGCAAAAAATTGCTATACTTTTCAACAACACTGGCGTAAAATTAATTCTAGAATCATTAATACACTTGGGGAGCGTCAAGATATTGAGCAGAAAATGTCATTACCTAAACCTTGCATTATTTCGGTTGTCTTATATCGGTGTTGTTGGACAGTTAAGTAATTTTTATGATAACTTTTTTTTCCTCGGTGCACGTTTGCTTTTTGCTTAAATAACAAGTCTCATAACGTCATAACGTCAATACTTTGCATTACCCATTAAATTTAACGAATTTACATGTCATGTTAGGAATTGGTCATTAAAAAAAAAAGGAAAAAAGAAATGTATAAAAGCGCGCGCGATTTAAAAGTGATGACGAGAGACTGGCTTATTGCAGCAACGCGTCTCGTCGGCCAGTGACAATTATATTTGACCAAACAAGTTCGCGTCATCGAATTGTAAGCAGTTGTACGATCCTGGGAAAAAATCTTATTTTCAATGTCCCGCCACAGTTGTGAATTATGCCTCTTTTTCTCACGTTACTATGTGAAAAAAGAAACGAGTCATTTCATATCAAATTTCACAACTGTTCGGTCAATAAAATAAGAATCATAAACAGTGATTTGTTACATTATAAGTATCTTTAACTTTTGATGATTAATGACTATACGTCGCAAGTTAATTATTACTATTATTGTCATTACAAACATACATTTTGCCGGCGACCTGACCCCAATTTCAAAACAGTTTTTGGCAATCGGAGTCAGAACTTGTTTTATTATTTCAAACTGCAGCGATACATTTATTAAAATTATTATAAATGTATTTATTCAGTGTATGCAATGTACTTGAAATGTCTTTGATTTTCAAAAATTTCAAAAAAATTTTTATTTAATGAATAATGATCAAGGATCATGTGAAAAAAAGGTTACAATGCAATGTAAGATTTGTCGAATTAGCTTGCGTACGAACGTATAAATAATGATCGAAGTAACAGAAGAGTAAAATTATTGTGCTTTTACATTTTGCATCAATGATAATAATGACAGTCATAAAATAGTTTCGTACATTATCCGTACGTTCATGTTGTTGCTTCGAGATAATTCAAATGCAGTATACGCATATACTGGAACAGTTATACATTTATCTGATCTGATCAATGATAGGTATGTAATAAACTGTATTTTATTTATGTTACATGTAAGCCTAAGAAATGCTTCGATTAGGTAAAATTGCAGGTAAAAGTCATTTAAAACATTACTTAGCTCGTGCGAAAAGTTTGGAACCGATCTTGAGTCGATAATAATAATAATAATAATAATAATAATAATAATAATAATAATAATAATATAACTTTGTACACTTTTAAGCGACGCACTAGCGTCAACATTTGATTGCCCGAAACCAAATCCAAAGTCCAATCCCAAACTCCTTTACCATCCTTTTGAAGCGCATCATTTCAGTTATCCACGGTGGGTTCAAAGAGAAATCCGTCATTTAATAAATGAACAAATTTATTTCCCATCCCCTCCCCTATCTCCCTTCCCCACCATTCATTTACGTTACAATCATGAAACAAAGTTTGTTTCCTTGCAAATCATATTCATTGCAAATGGTATTTAAGCAACCGCCCCCCCCCCCCTTCTAAAGTAGATCCATTCGAGAAGCGCCATTCAGTTTCGTGTGAGTCGTACCATAAACGCCAGAATTGTTATAATTCTGTTATGTGTCTCGCATGAAGCTTGTAATGTAAAATGTGCACAATAGAATGCTTGAACTTTGTGTGGCACACACATTGCGGATGCGTTGGTGCATGGGTGTAGTTGACTTATACATTTTAGCTTATCAATAATTAATAGATAATGCTTCTTCCTCTTGCTCGATGGCAATCAAAATATCAACATATTTGGCTCGTACTGCGCTCGACGCGCGAAACATCGGAATCGTGTTCGCGCATTGTTCGCAGTATGATTCTTTTTTTTTTTTTTTTTCTTATTAGCATAAACGAGTCAGATTTGACGAAACCATCAGGACGAAACCAACATTACGACTTTTCACTTCACTCTCAATTCAAGGGATTTTAATGGAAAACATTATCAACGAATCATCTGCACTGAGAAAAAAGATATATTATAAAATACTATTTTTTGTATCAATTTGAGGACATATTGGAAAAGCAATTATTTCTACTGTTAATAATAGTAAAATTTAAAAGTCATGTAGTAAATATTAGTAGAAAAGTACAGCAAATTGCTTTGATAATTATTCTTCAGATATCCACGAATGGATATGAAATGTTTTCAATTTTGCTATTACTTTTTTCTCAGTGTGCACAATCGCGCTTCATTGTTATTATTCATCGATAAGGAGAAAAAATAGTCAATCATTATTCGACTCAATGAAACGTATACTGGTAATTTTTTTTGCATTTGCGAACGCAGCCATTTGCAATGTGGCGATTTTTCTGCATAAGATAGGGAATGGGGTGGGGGAGGAGGAGGGTAGAAAAATGGCCTATTTCAGAGCAGCGACAATAATGTGTCACTGAACTGTCATTAGGCATTTTTTCTTACCTCTATAAATCATTTTATACCTACTTTCATCACTTTTCACTGCTTTGAAACAGTTAGTTTCATATTTTCGAAATTATATCAATCAAGCCAGATAAGAAACTCTTTGACGATTTACTTGGTATACTTGGTTATGCTTGCTTATTGCCAACCATGAAATATGTTTAACTCAAGTATACGTATACTAGTACCTACGAAATAATTTTCTTTCCGCGCCCAAACTTATCGAGCAAACATTGAGTCAGAAGCGCAACTTTTATGTAGATTGTTGTATAAATGTTCTTTTATACTTAGAAGAGAGTTGCAACAAAGATTATTGTACTTTATAGAAATGCTGAGGTGAAACATGTCTATGTGATCTTTCAATAAGTTAATAGTCACAAAGGACTGAAAGATTCATAAAATTTATTCCTTTCTAGTATAGTGAAAATTGTAGTAGGTCATTTACTCAAATATTTAGACGCTTGCCAAGTATCCAATGACTTGCCATCTGATTTCACGTCAGTATGTTATAAAGTATAACAATTTCCGTTGTAACTTTTGAATTTATTTATACAAATTCTGATTTCAATTAGCTTATTGCATTAAAATAAGTCGTTTTAGTGGAAAAATTTTGTGAAATAACAATAAACAAAAAGTTGTCTTTTCAAGCTTTCAAGAAATAAGTCTAGCTTTGGTTTCGTCTGTAGCATATATTCCTAAATAATAATAATAATAACAATAATAACAACAGCAACAACAACGACGACAGCAATAATAATATTTAATAATAATATTGATGAAGATGACGATGACGAGGTTAATGACACGATAAAAGAATTAAATGAGAAAAGTAATAAACTATCGAGATGACGTTAATCTGTTAATTTGCGACATTACGTCGAGTGTGTTACAATTTTTCATTTGCTGTTGCACTTGTTCCTGGTTTTTGACAACAGAATATTGAATTTTTTTGTCGAAAGGCCAAATTACATTGAATTGCGCGTTATGGTGGGTGAAATAGCATTTGTGAAAATATTATTCGTGATTGTTTAGCATCCGATCGCGCCATGGCAAGTGACCAGCGATGGCCAGAAGATGATGGGTCATTTGGTATTGCGAAAGTCCGGAAGTTCGGGAGGTAATATTCTTGGATTGAAGGTTGTCGGAGGCAAACTGTTAGAGGATGGCACCATGAGTGCGTTCATAGAAAAGGTCAAGAAAGGAAGTTCTGCCGATGTCGACGGACATTTGAAACCTGGTAAAAAATTCTTTCATATTTTCAAAGTTGATCATTTCAATCGTATTACCAAAAAAAAACATGGACATTTTGCGTTTTTAATATTCAATCAAAGGAAGCAAGGAGCAGTCATTTTTACCTACCAATTCTTTTTCTTTTTTCTACATTCAAATGCAATAATAAGTCTGCATTCCTTGTTGTAATATGAAAATGCATGTTACACTTCTCACCATGATTTCAAACATATTTCAATTAAATTCAGTACAGGGACGTAGTAGCCAGGCTCCCAAATGTGGACCTCTTACGATAATGATATATTTAGACGCGTAAACCGTATATTTAGGCGTGTGAATTCACACATAGAACTGTACTTTTCCAAAACAGCATGTAACATTCCAGTAGTGATCGCTGGCATTTTTACAGCGATTAATATTGGAATTCTACTGCACCTTTACTCGTACATAGATCTTTCAACTATGAATACTTGTCGTACCAAGTGAACTTGCACTGTAGTGGATCCTGATACCAGTTATATTTTTGTACTCAGGATGACCGAAATTTTTTCTCGGTACACGTTTCTTCATTTTCTAAATTACTTCCTCTTAACTTGAGTAACCGCCAAAATTTCAATTAGCCGATGAACATTTACACCAGTAAAGTTATACATTAAACTCCCCATGTGAAATTGAATGTAAATAGATGGACAATAATTGTGGTGATTTTTGACAGGTGATGAGGTGATCGAGTGGAATGGGATACCCCTTCAAGGTAAAAGCTTTCAAGAAGTGGCCGACATCATCGCGATATCAAAACAGGAGCCGCAGGTGGAGTTGGTTGTTGCACGAAATTTCTACATGTCTTCAACGACGCACGGAGGTCCAACACCGATGACAACAACGACACCTGCTGCATCTAGACGTTCTGTCACTCAAGCCCATTGGATGCAGAAGAATGAATCGATGGCATCGATTCCGCTTCAAATTCATCATAAAGGTGAATCCAATGTTATATTATTAGCCCAACCATACTTGGTACATTAGTTCATTGTTAACCAGAAAATATATTTAACTTTAATATACATATACTACTAGTAGTATATAATTTTTAAGCCAACTTTAGTGTACAAAATTGTTACTTTAATTGTCAGAAATTAATTAATACTTCGGTAAAAGTTATTTACCTTAATAAGACAAATGAATGAACATCAAACAAAATGATGTTTTTATTATTATCATTATTTTTTGTAAAGACAAGTTGGTGTTGTCAACTTTGGTGCACTTATGAATTCACAAGTGTAATAGGATTGATGAATGATCGGTTATATTGAATGATACGATTTTTGCAGAATCATACGACACGAGGCGAGACAAACCATCGGTTTTAGTGACGTCGCCGGGCGCAACAGAGCTCCATTCTCAAGGCAGAGTACGACATGGTCGTCAAACCATTGGAAATGCGAACGTTGGCGGTCGCATTCAAGTTAAAATGAGCTTCGATCCTGCGTCGCTGCAGCTAGTAATAACGTTGATATGTGCCACTGGACTCACGCCTAGTAGCAGTGGTCTGCCCAGAAATCCTTATGCCAAATTATATCTACTTCCTGATAGAAGGTTCGTTTCATTTCAATCTCCTTTGTTTTTGTCTTTTTCCAATAATTTAAGTCGGTTAATTATCAAAAATCCTAAATGATTATCATGACATTTAAGATGTGTAAAGAACAAGTAAGATTATTTCATCGCACGTGCCGAGTGATTGAAACTGATTGAATAATTGTTTTCTGTTAACAGTGACAAGTCGAAGAAGCGAACGAAAACATTGGCCAACACAAACGATCCACGTTGGGATCAAACGTTCGTATACAATGGTATTAGATGCACTGAGTTAAGACATCGAACATTAGAAATCACGGTCTGGGATTACGGTAAATACGGCGTCAACAATTTTCTCGGGGAAGTCGTCCTGGGATTGGGAAGTGCACCACTCAACAATGAACTGGAATGGCATTATTTAATGCCACACGAAGAACATCGTCAGATTGGGTTTGTATTGCAAGAATGTCTTTATTAAATTCACATTTCTATTCTTTTAATTACATCGAGGCAATAATTATGATGTTAATTTATATACTATACAATGTTTATAATTGGAAAGGATTATTTCGATTGTAAAAGATTATTGTTTTGTAAACCTCATGAAAAGTTGAATATTTTATGTGATAAAGCATTACATTATTTTTCACAACTGCAGGTCCTATCAAGAAGGTGGAGATGATTCTGTAATAACTTCCGCAGACTGTCATTTGAGTCCGCCATCTACAACATCTAGGCTAAGTGATTCGGATACATCGGAGTGTGATATTACGGATTACGACGTGTCCAGGGAACACAGAAGGACAGCTGATGGCGCGAGTATAAGTAGTATTGGCAGTTCTTCCAGGTAAGCTTTTTGCATACATTCTTCCACATGCCAGACACATTTACTTTTGTTTATTATAAATCTGACATTGCCAAAAACAATCAATTCAACGTACTTATTGGATTAGTAAATTCTTACTATTATAATTAATAAGACGAATGTATAAGAGTTGTTTTTAAAGCAATACAATTCGGCAATTAGAACATTTTTAAATTGTTTTATGATATCAATGGTTTTGTCAAATACTTATAAAGTATCTTTACTGTGTAATGTAATACAAAATTGCACAATACCAGTTTTATTGATAAATATTAATTTCTTATCTTTGTAATAGGTATATAATATATCCATGACATGTCAAATACATGACACGCGAGAAAATTAGAATAAATGAAAACCATGTTTTGCTATCTAGGAATAGATACATGAACTTGACGTTGAGAAACCGTCAATCCCTGCCAATTTTGCATGATAATTAAATTGTTTATGATAATTTTCTTGGTGTAGAGTTGTGAATTTGTAAAACAATAATTTATGAGAAAAAATGCAATGTAAATGTTACTGATACCATTCAGTATGAAACCTGCGGAACAAATAAAGTAAGAGGGAGCAATGTGTAAGAGGAAATATAAGATCAGACGCAAGTTATAAAACTAGGCAACAAGCCAATTGACATGCCAGTTGGCTCGCAACCACCGCTGGTTGCAGAGCCGCTCTTGCATTTGCATTGAAATTAATATTCCAGCGATAACCTCCGATCGTTAGTTGCCAAATTGTGGTGTACTTATTCCCGAAATGGTTTCCATTTATTCGACCCTCACATTTTTTTCTTCTTGTTAATTAATTGTGCATTTTATATAGATTACCATTATAGTGGATATATTTTCATATAATATTTTCATTGAGAATGAAAAATGATACGTGGATATAATTTAAACTGTCAACATTTGATAAACATTTATCATCAGTTGAATTTGTTACATTTATTAATATTTGCCCGTGACTTTATACTTCTACTCGTAGTCTAATGTGCAAAAGTTCATTCCTAAATTGCTTAATCATTGTTGAAATTTAAATATGAGCAATTTTTTTTCCTATTTTATTATAAACTATAAGTAATTATTACGAGAATCCGGGTAAATATTTATTTATGTATTAAAAACAAATGAGGATATGTATAGAATCAAATAAAAAATTTATTAAAAATAAATAAACATACATGTTAGAACTTAATATAACATTTATTAAAATCAAATAAATATTTATTAGGTTCGTATTGAAATGAAAGCATTTATTTGTTTCAATGTATATTTATTTAAAAATAATAATTTTTTTCTTTGGGTGTTCTGGGAAACGCTCCTGAGCCAGCTTATTTCCAGACGTTCTCCAGATCATTTCCAGATAATATCCAGATATTTTTCCTAGATTGTTTCCAGACAATATGCAGACGAATATTTTACCCGCGAGTAAATATATAGGGCTTTTACGTGGTCCAAATAATATGTGTGACGTATATGTTTATTTTTACATGGAAATAAAACAAAATGATAAAGAGAGAGACAGAGAGAGAAGGCGGGGAAGAGAGAGAAAATAAAAGATTTAATAAAGAATACTTCAAAGGAATCGATAATCATTTTTAGGTCATTGTTCTCAGATTGAGGTTACAACCCTTTCTGTTTGATACCTTAGATGTAAGGCTTCTTAATAATGATACAATTTAAAAATATTATGTAAAATCGATGGAATTAATTTGATAAAATATAATTAATTAGTTAATAAACTTGAAGTTACTTAGTTGACACGGTCATCTTTCGATGCGAACAACTTGAACATGTAATCTAATTTAAAACTCAGGAGAGTTTCCGACTAGTTAATTTTGAATTGTTCACAAAAGTGTTAGAAATATTTCAGTTGAAAAATATTTAAGACACGTAACTGGTCTCCCAAATAGGGCGTGTCTCCAAACTCTGCCTTTTGCATATATGTATTGCAAATATACAAGTATATGCACGTATGGATGTGAAACGTATTCTTCGAGGATCTGAAAAGATTTGCGTAACACATTTTGAGGACTTATTGCGATTTCGAAGACGTCCTCAAAATAGTCATTTTGAAGACGTTCCAACCGAGAATTTTTCATTCTCCAATTTCAAATTTCAATAAAAATATTTTTAAATAAGAAAATTATATAATATTACGCAATTCAGATTATTTCGATTCTATGCAAAACAAATATCTTTTGAGTATTTCTCATATTTTTTATTTCTAATTCTTCTACGATTCCGCTTATACATTTAATAATGCTGAATATCGCTTAATAAGCTTTCTTAAAAGGTTTCCTCTCGTTGCATTGATAAATCGAAAACAAGTAGACGAGAAGCCGGTATGATGCCACCGACTGTCAACTGATTTTCCTCATATTACAGTCATGTTTTCTCGATAATATTTTTCTTATATCAATTTAAAATTTTGCAATTGCTGCTGCGCAGGGAAAAAAAGTAATATGTCGGGCGTTTGCAGTATTAACAACCTCTTTTAAATTGTATATTAAATGTGACAAAAAGATGTACTTTGTCCACACTTATGGATGGAGTATAATAATTTGGAACGTCAGTTTGTAACCATTTCAGCACTGGTATGCTAATAAAAATGTAACACTATAGTGAACCAATACAATGAAAATAGTTACATACATAACTGTAGAGAAAAAGTATAAAATATTGAAAATTCTAGTTTTAGACACCATCATTTTCAATGCTTTCTCTGATATTTTTATTTATATTTCCCTGCTTATTTTGGCGTGGATAACTACCATTGATCTTGGAAGGCTCGTCATAGTCTTATCCTCCTGCTCCGCGATATACTGCCATTATGTCCTAGGGGGTCTTGAATTGAGTTGTCATACGATGCCGAGGGTCGAATACGAATCGAAATGTAGAATATAGTCGATTGACAACATTTACATTTGTTTTCATTTTCTTCGCAATTAAAAGTAAACGTATAATGAAGCAAATGTTACGTACACGCAGTCATTATTCTAGTCCACCACCTGAGAAAGAACTTTGCGTGGATGGGGAGCACCGAAGCAGGAGGGATATGCTAGAAAAAGGTCGAAAAAGGGCCGCACTTATCGCCAAGGATCATCCGTCCTCCATGTCATCATATCATTACCTAAAGGTAAAGCGATATATATCTGCTACCCTAAATGTAACAAAAGCTCAACTCTGTTTTAACGATAACAATAACGACCACAACAACAACATCAATAACAACAACAGCAACGATTATAAGAAGTAAACGTATATTTTGTTGAAACGGTGATACACTTTCTAGGGAAGCTCTTCATTCTGTTGGCGGCGAAATATTGAAAAGCAATTATTTGTCACGTGTTTTGATTGATTTGATTCAAGTAGTTGACTGATTAATAAGAGTAGCTTAAACATACGATACCTACGATACGTCTTGCTTGATGCAGTACCCTCGCGTACTGTTGAATGAATGTTTAAACCTTTATGATTCATAGTTGAAACAAGAGAATAATTTTTTGTGTTGATTTGCTTTTGCACGCTTGAAAACAGCAATGCACTATGCGATGCTTAAATAGATAACAAACAACCGTAATTACGGCGCCAAACTGGCGATTAAATTTGCTGAAATCCCGTTGAATTGTAAATTAACATTTGACTAGATCTCGCACGGTTCCTTTTTTTTCAATTACACATTGTTATACAAAGATAGCCGTCCAATGGAAAAGTTGGAAAAGCGAAACTTTGTCGCCAGTTAATATATAGACGTGCTGTCGGTTGAATTGAATCACCCCGCGGCTAGAGATTTAATTTTGGTCTTGTTTCGATTCCTAGGAGGACTCACACCGTGCCATGCTGGGTCACAGATCCCTAAGCGCTGCTCCGATGGACTCTCCGAGCATTCATTACAGAGGACGATCGCAGAGCCCTACGGGTCATCGGTCACTTTCGCCGCCGGACCACAGGTCTATCCCTTATTCCCACGGTTACGCCACGAGGTATGAACATTTCACATTCGGTGCATCTCTATCTTTTTCCCTTCAATCTCCACGTAAACTCAGCGAGTTAAAATACCAACTGTGCGCCCCGATAAGTTCCCACAAACAATATATTTTTCTTATCCGATACTTGTACTATCATCGAGATCCTAATGTGGGATTAAAATCAGTTTTTTTTTATTATTATATTGTGTGAAGATTATGTGTGAAGCTGAAACAAAAATTACTATACATTAGACCAATTCTGAGTTTGAAATGTGTTATTGAAATTGATTTGAAATGAGGATCGCGTGCACTGAGAAAAATTATATAGTAACAGATGGATGAGTGTGCACATATGATAGAATTTATCAAATAGTATAATAAATTATATAACATATATGATAATTTTAATTATATTTATTAATAAATCCTATCATAAGTACACACCCTTCCGCTGGTTATTAATAATATAGTAAGTTTTATGATATAATTTGTCTCAGTGTATTGGCTGGATTACAGAAATTTAGCTGCTTGTTCCTCGTTAGTACCACACATAGCAGACAAGAATCAACCGTGTTAACGGTGAAACTGGTTGACATTTAATTGTCGCGAACATTACCTTTGCTTATCTCTTGATTCATTTGGCAATGAACGATGTTTAATGTGTGATTTATGATTTAGATGTGGATCAAAGTCGGCAACTGCAACGCCTACGGGGTCCCCGAAAAAACGCCAACTACCCCAAATACCAGCAAATATACATGCTGTGTTTAAAGACAGAGTTGCTCCGGATTTCGATGACAGGACTAGATTTATGAAACATCGTAACAGGCAGGTTCATACTACTTATCGCAGTACCGGAACTGGAGGTTTGTGTCAAGAAAAAGGAAACATTATTTTTACATCAACAATGACATTATTTTTCATAATGTCCATTTAAGCTATACTATTATCTTGTAATCCAAAAGCCTGCGGATTAGATTTTGCAAACTATTTGTTCTTAAAGAGACGAGATAACTTTTGTGTGACGTTTTCGAAAATAGAACGAATATTATTAGTAGTAAAATGATAGTTTGGACAAGCGTCTGTCCGCGTTCACTAGCAATCTTAGTAACCTTTCTTAATCCTTTCTCTTCGTGTAGCGATTATCGTGATTGGAATTTATTGCAGGATGGGAAAGGCATTATAGCGGACTGTCAGATTCGGATCTACCATCCATAGGCCACGACCACCATTCATTGATAAGCCATACCCACAGGTTGCACAGATCCCGACGAGGTCGAATCAGTCCCGAGAAAGATATTTTAGCTGATTTCGGGGATTCGGATATGGAGAGTGTCGCGTCCGTGACGAGCAGTGCCTTTAGCACACAATCGGAAAGACCTCGGGCTTCCAGAGGACTAATGTGAGTAAAAGTTGTATCATTTTGATTAAATTATGTACAATACCGTCAAGTCGATATCAACGTACCGATTAATATCGGAATTAAAATTGATGCCTATTGATGCTTATTGGATATTGAGAATCGGTTAATGAGTTCGGCCGCGTTGGTTCCATTATAATCGAAGTTTTTTTTTTTTTTTTTTATTTTTTGTCACATATACGATCATTACTGATGCCAATGCTGGTTATAATTGATACCTTGACTGCCATTATCTGGCCGTAAACTGACGACACAAAAACAAGGACTGCTTGTGACGACACGCGCGCCCTGTTATTTAAGACAAAAACGTTACATATCGGCTCAACGGATTCATTTCTCGTTTGCCGCCAACAACAACAACAACACTCGTTTTCTAATCCACCAATTGCATTTGTTCGACGTACTTCGAGAAAAAATGGAACGATCAGTGGCTCGTCCTCTTATTGCGGAATATCCCTGAATTAAATGGGCATTGCCGAATGGAATCGTCCACTAGTTGCATACTACTTCTCTCTACATCTACATCTTTATCTATCGCTCTGTTGGTCTGTTTCTGTTAAGTTCTGTTCCTTCCCACCTGCTTGATAGTACGTAGGCCCTGACGCGACTTTGTCGGATCGTCCGTTAGAGATGATAGATTAGATGCACCTCCTCTGCACCGCGCCAATGTCCATTTAATCAACACGAATGATAACGACCCATTCTTAATTCATAATCAGGGATGAGATGCGTAGCATTGGTTGAACGAATCGGTCGGCCAGTAATCGGCCATTGATGCCGAGGGCGGGGTCTCGTGGTGCGTCGCGGTAGTGTATGCGTTCGTCGGGATAGGCGTAAAGCATCGACTCATTCGGTCGACCAAAGCGAGAGTATATTAAACGAGAGACGTAATTTAATAAGAGAACGAATAAGTCAGAGCAATTGATAAATAAATTGAAAAAAAAAAATAAACAAGAATGGGCTCTCGTCAAAAGAATGCTATCGAAAGGAATGCTACAACTGTATGAAAAAATTGTTTCCAGACCGACAGTTAAAAACGTTTTAATACCCGGTGTCATATCCCCAATGCCCTTACCCCCTAGGCGCAATAGGCGCAGGCACAGACTTAGGGTACCTTGCAGTGAATGCCATTGCCAAGACAATTATCCCAAGCCTACTAAGAACTACCCCGGCAAGCACAATCCATCCCCTCACCCTCTTGTACGGAGCAAGTCCGCAGTGGTGCGATCGCTGTATAAGAAAATGCGCACATCCTTTACGAGGTCGCAAACTGTCGACGAGAATGTGTTAAGGTACTATAGCCCTCCGACAAGCGAGTACACCGTTTGCGAGGGCTACATCCTCAAGCCGGAGCAGCTCGGACGGAACGACAGTAAGCGTATACCGGAGATTTATGTCGAGGATTGCCTGCAAGTTGACTTCAATGACCGGCTTGTCAAGCGCTTTAAAAACAATGCCCTACGGCCGCGTAACTTCGGGACTGCTAACCACCGGAGGTCTCGAAGTTGGCAGGATCGTAGTACTAGAAGTAAGAACGCTAGAACCAACGTAAGATCCAAGCAGCAGCAAGATTTTTTTCATAACAGTTCGAGACGCCGTGCCAAGGACTTTGCGTACGAGTGGATGAACGTCGACAACCCAGCGTCGTCCCGCAGATCCCTCTTAGTAGCTAAGGCTAGAAGTTTCGACGACGACATTATTTATAACAATAATTACGCCAATGCGCTTGGCCGAGCCTTCCGCAGTGACAGCAGCGGCTCGAGCCTGCTGTCACGCAGAGCAAAGAGCTTCGAATACGAGACTGTATCGAGTAATATATTCAGCGACGACAGCCTGAGAACTGCCAGGGAAAAGCTCAAGAAAAATTTGTCTATAAGTGATTCCCGCTACGGAGATAAGATACCCGCGCTCAAGGACCAAAGCAAGTCCTATTACGATTCCAACGGCGAGACCAAGAGCAAGCTCATCTCCGACGTAGCCAAGGATCAATTAGGTATTAAGTTAATGTCCGCGCGGGACCTGGACCGTTGGAGTTATTTTTACCACCCCAATTACGGTCCGACCATCAGCAGCGTCGGCGGCAAACTGCTCTCGTCGGGGCACCGATGCCGGTGCGCCGGCGTAGACTACGACTTATCTGATTTCCGTCGATTCGAGTCGCCCGTTAAACGTTCGATGGATGCACTCGGCATCATAGATTACGACGCGTTTGGCTACCTGTCCGACCCCGAAGACACGACCGGACGCAGAGGCAAGGACTCGTATTATTATTATTACGACGCGGCTTCACCCTGCGATTGCGTCATTCACAACAGCTGGCGCGACTACCAATCATCGGCCTGCCGGGACGACTTGTACGACTCCCAGGATCCGAGCGAGCACATCTACTGCAGCATCGACGAACTCATATCACCGTGCGATACGAGTAAATACGACCGCCGCGCGCACGATACAATCGACAGGAGAAAGTGGAGGACGTCCAGCTGGGAGGAAGGTCTATACGAGGGATATCCTTTTGGGACATTTCGCGACCAGGACAGGTACGCGAGGCCGCCCCGCAGAAGAGCCAAAAGCACCGACTCCTACCTGGGTGACTTGAATCATTACGAGAACTGGTACGTCGAGGACGAGAGCGCGTCGCCGTACCTGCCCTACCGGGATAATAGTAATTTAAGTTATTTAAGGTCTTACGATAACGAATTATTTGATAGCGGCGACGAATACGTAGATTATAGGACTGTGATGTCTTCCAATCAACTGAGGAAGAACAAAGACGCTCAATTTGAAAGTGAACCTTACGAAGATACTCTTCCTCATTACTTCTCGCCGGACGAGTACGCCGACAAGACGATTTATGACGGCCGTCCGGTCCATTACACGGACGATTATTTTGAATCATCCTCGCCGAGGCGACGCAGAAAAGGAGACCCATACGTAGGCGAGTCCTATTACGAAAACGTGCCAATCAGCAGCGCAACCGTTTACGACGATGTCTATACCCCGGACGATGGTACGATGCCAGTAGCCAGTAGGTTTCCCCAAAGTAAACGGCCGCTGCTTCGAGCCTCGTCGACGCCAATTTTATACTCGGACGGGGAACTGGAGTCGCCAGACTACCAACGAAGAAAGAGGCTGCGTAGGCGTAAGCGCAATGTAAGCTGCCCGGAATCCAGGGACTTTCGACAGTACGAAGGCAGTAGTCTACCGTTCGAAAGGGAGATCTCGCCGAGGTTCTTCCTCGACTCGGACGAGGATTTTGGCTCCGTCGAGACTGTGATTGACCGCACTGCTCCGAGCGCCGCGACGGCCAGCTACCGGGACGAGCCGAGTCCCAGGAGGAACAGCTACGAGGAAATTTGGGCGGAACGTTATTGGCAAGGCCGTCCATTGGTGGACCGTGCCGATCGCGAGCCTTACTACCACCGTTACGACGGCTACGGTCAGCAGTACCGGCGCAAGACCAGCTGTCCAGAGTGCCGGGAAATCATGGCCGAGGATCAGTACCGGCGGGCGCGCGGTCGCACTCGGTACGATCAACAACAGGAGCACGGCGTGGAACACGGCACGAGACCGAGGCACAGGTACCGCCGGCGCAACAGCAGCTGCCCCGAGGCGCGTGATCTCGAGTGTTACGAGGAGAGGGCGCGGCCGCAACACTACCAACATTACCACCAGCGGCAGCAGGGGCAGCGCGAGCGGCACGAGCAGCCGGAACAGCAGGAGCAGCAGCAGCAAAGTAGTAAGAGGAATGTGGCGATCAGCGACACCCTTGAGTACTACGAGTACTCGATGGAGAGCGAGAGCCAGTGCAGCGAGAACTGCGGATTTGGCCCGTCCAATCCACGTAGGCCCCGTAACCGAGCACCCCGCCCTGTTAACGCTAATTCAAATATCTTTGATTCCCAAACCGCTACCTCCGACACTGCTAAAAACCCGCGGGCCACCGTCGAACATGAAAACCCTGCATCACGAAATCATACGAAACCGCATCGCCCTGCCACGAAATCGCCGTCGTCCGGCGAAACCTACGACCAATCGTCGCGTCGACGGTCGCGGAAACAATCGACGACGCACGACTACCACGACGATGAACATCACGACGACGGAAATAATCGACGATCATCCTCTATGCCCGAAAGCAGTGAATACGCCAGCCAGAGCAGTTCCTACGAGAAGCCTTCCAGGCACCATCTATCTGGCAACGGTCACGCCAAGAGGGGACAGTTCACTAGGAGCTTCAGCAACACCGAAGCACCCACTGACGAGAAAGCTGGTAAGGCCGGCCTTTAAATTACACGTTTCGTTCGTCTTTTCTTCCCTTTCTTTCCACCATCCCACCTCCCTTACCCGAGCAATTCCAGGACTGCTAGGATATTTGCAACAGAAATTTCCAAAGTAATCCAAGCTGAGCCTGGTTTTATCTGGACAATGTTTGATTGTACCCAAGAGAGATACAGCTGATTCCTATATTAATAAATTTACCTGGATCCATTAGGAAAATTCTTGGGTATAATCAAGAAGCTAGCAGTTCCTGCCATATTATTATATCCTGGAATTGCTCGGACATTTTAACCCGGGTACCTACCCTTCCGGCCTCGTCTTCGCCCAATACCTTTGAGCTTGGATATTTGTTGAACTTAAAGTTCAGTCGAAGCGATTTATATTAACCAGATGGCAGCTTGAGCGATACAGCGGTGGGTCTTCACGTGGAGGACAGATCGAGCCGGGGACGCAAAAGCTCTCCAGGTAGCAAAAGCGGAAGCGGAAGTAGCAGCGGGGGTGCGAGCGCGGTCCAATACCAACCTGGGATGGGCAAGAAGAGCAACAGCACGAGTCAACTATCAGCGACAGGTAACACATCTCTTTACTTGTTTCATTACGCATAGTTGTAACATGGACCTAACGATAGACCAATTTATAAGACACGAATTTACCGCGCAATAGAAAAAGACTGCTTCTAAAGATCAAGATTATTATATCTCTTGCTTTCCATTCTCTTACCATTTATTTCAACAGAATAGTGTCAGTATCAGCGGTTAGCGATCATAGTCTTCAATCATCGAGCGTTGCCATTAATGAAAAGATCGAAAGAAAAGAATGAAACTATGATTAACCAAGTTTTTAGCATAGCCTTATCTATATTCATTAGTACTAGAAACAATGCGAGGCGGTACTTTGGTTATAGTAAGAAGTAAGACCGAATGGTGACAAGATACGGTTATTGATCAGTAATCGGTGCTCGGTGCTGGGACCTTGGTGATTGCAATAACAAAAGTACGCCTCGCAAGATTAACATATAGTTGTCGTAGACAAACACTTTCTAATCCTTTTCTTTTTCTCTTTATCATCCCCCCTTCCACCACCCCTTTCTCGTCTTAAATCGCGCATCTCTTCGATTCGAAACATACACACATATTTTGCCTTCTACTTCCACTTATCTATCGTCGTTGGAACCACGTCCGTCATCGATCTGCACTTTTCCTGCACGACTCTTAAACATCGTTAAACACGATCGGACCGCCGATTAATCGCGGGACCACGACACCTGCATAAATCGGCCGGAATATCAATGTCACCGTTACCAAAAAAAAAAAAAAAAAAAAAAAAAATCACCACAATAATAATAAAAAAAAAAAACAATTGTCACATCATTCGACTTTACGACGATTAAATGAATCAATTGCGTCAAAACGTTTAATGCGAATCGCGTAATCGACAATACGAAAAAAAAAAAACACAAAAACATAACGTACCACGTACATGTCTGTTGGCGGTACATACGTGGGCGATGAAGGAAGAAAACGGCGGCTAGGGTTCGGGAAGAAAGGGAAGTCCTCCTTTACAGTTCATAGAAGCGAAGAAGTTTTACCAGAAGACACTGCCAGTGGGAGAAGTGGGAGGCAACCAAGCTCTGCGAGCAGCGATGGCGAAGGCAGCGGAGATGGGGACAGGTCCGTCTCACTCTTTCATGTCACATTCTCATCATTTGTCTCGAAATATGATTGTGCATATTTATAATCAGAATAGTTGATTTGGCGATTTTTCTTCGACTCCTTCTTTTTTACTTCTTCGAATCGGAATTGAAAATTGTCATTCATTTTTTTCGGATTGTATTCCGTAATCGTGGCATTTTAGAATGATTTCTGATAAATGAAACAGATTTGAGAAAGAAGAATTACAATTTCGTGCAAAATTTAGTTTTGGATTTTTTGCACGATTCGAGAATCGACTCTAACTCAAATAGTCAAGTTCAAAAGGTTTTTATGTTGGACCATTAATTGTCAATGATTGTCTCATATTGGGGATTAATTATTACAATGTCCTCTAGTATATTCGGTGCGCATTGCGTATTTATACACGTAAGCACCGAACTGCTTTGCTTAATCAAGTTACTAAATTACTTATACTTGTTACAAATACAGGTGACATTAATGCAAGCACACGTGTAACACATAATTGCAACATTTATGCCAATTTAAACGTCGTTTACTTTCTTCATGGGTAATGGATTATGTCAATCGATGGCTCCATAAGCCTAGAGATATTAAATGCTCCATAAGCATTTAATACCATTTTTGGTATTAAATGCTTTTTGTGTAAAATTACGTCCTATTAATGTAGTATTAGGACACCAGTTCCTTAAGTTTTGCTAACTTGAGATTAACCAGTTTACTAACAAAGTTGATAATTTTTCATTAATCTTTTCTGACAGTGTACCAGAATTGTACTCTCTGAATCTAACCGAGAACTGTTTCAAACTAAATTCTTTAGAATTCTATTTGATGTAAGTAGTGTTCATATATTTCAGTCGATGAAATTGTAATTTGCATTCTAAATTATTACACGATTACATAATATCGCACAATTAATATTTCGAGACATCCATTTATATTAGTGGAGATTATTTTAATTTCTTATTAGATGAATCGTTTTATTTGTAGAAATGCCAGTTGTATGGGACAAAAATTGGATAATTTATTGAAGATTATTTCATTGTAAATTTTCAAAATATACGCTGTCATTTATTGTAGCAGCTCGTAAAAATGAAAAGCAAAAAAAATTATAATTCTTATTTAACTTTTGAATAACAAACTAAAGGAATGATTAAGAAACTTATTCTCTTAATGAAATCACCCCTCTTGATACAATTTTTCAGATTTTTTCTGTTTTTCTTTTTTTTTCTTTTTCTTTATATTCTTATTATCGTCAATATTTTCTGTCAAAATGAAAGGCATTTCTACTAAAGTGAAATTTGTTTAATTGCATTCATATTAACGTAGCCTAATCAAGTAATGGGAATAACAACTCGTTATTATAATTATTATTTTCCCTGTTTGTGGAGACAAAAGGTTCCCACTTTTACCGATAACTTTCCATCACACGATCATGCCCCTAAGTAGGACCGGAACAATATTATACGCAGGATTAAAGTGAGGGAAAAAAAGAGATAAAAACTGACTTTTATTTGAGGATTTTATCAGTACTTATCAGGTACTATATTTTCATAATAACTTGGGGTATATGCGTAAATTTGTAACATTCCTTATAATACGATTTAGTATTTTAAAGAAATATTAGAAAATACGTGACCAAGGTTAATAAGCCCGTTAATTCACAATCACCAGTCGCGCCCTTTTAGTACAATTCTACTAAATTTAAAATTTAAAAAATTCAAAGACAAATAAAGTTGTCTTGGACAATAGGAAGCAAGTCATTGACTTTTTTTATAACATTTGAAATCAAAGCATAATTGTGATAACAAGTGAATGCAATTAAACAGATTCAAACATTTATTTCAATTCTATAGAATGTAGAATAGGTCGCCTTTTAGAGTGGGATTTTGATTGGTTCTTCAGAAAATTAAATTATCGTTAGTTGTGTTGCCATTAGTCGAACGTACATTGAACATTCGACGAAACGTGAGTATGGTCAAAGAGGATATATTAGCAAGAAGAACAAGAATAACAAGCATCACAATCATTCAAAAACACATACAATATTAAAAGGTATAGGATGAACATGATTTAGAACACAGCAGTATCACGGGATTTGATCCTGGCAAAATTATTTGTCTTTAAATTTCGTTTCCTTTCAGGTCAACTTTAAGAACGGTAGGTAAAAGCAATATGCTATTTCCGACTTGTTCCACGGTTGATTTTTGTTTACAGGTGATTCAAAATTAATAAGCATTGCTGTACGTTTTACAACACACCGGGCTCGTTTTGTTTATTCAAGAATCAAACGATGAAAATCGATTGTGTACGTGTTCTGTTCACCAAAGAGTATTGTGTTGTCATCGCTTTAAATACCGTTCATAATGCATCTCTCTAACGTGCATATCTATGGAACTGAAGAAAAAAACATTTTCAAATCTAAACAAACTTTGTTACTTCTTCTTCTTCTTCCTTATCCTCATCCTCTGGCTTTTCGTCGTCATTTTCTCTTTTCTCCTCCGCTTATTTATAAGTTAAAAACGAACATTATTATAAAAATAATAGTTTGAACAAGTATGTAACTCATTTACTAACAATCTTAGTAATTTTCCTTCATCTTTTCTCTCCATGTGTGAGTTATATTTTTTTTTGTCCTGCCACATTGAAACAAACATTACTCCTTTGTTTCCCTCCAATTTAATATCATAAATTTCAAATGTTTGCAAACATCGTTTGTTTACATTATTTTACCATTATCAAAGGTTTATTTCTTCAGTTACATTTCAAATTTGAATAGTTTAATTGTCACAAAAATCGTCGCGCCAATTGCCAATTTATGGCAATACCTGTTCACACACGTGCATTACGATATTCATAATATGCCACTGTTTCTAAATGTCAATGTGACTTGGATTTAAGTCGTTTATTTTCTATTACGATTGAGTTCGGGAATACTTTGGGCAGTAAAAATAAAAAGTTAAACACCAAGAGTTGTAATAAACTGAACTTTGACCGGAAGCAACTTGGCAATAGAAAAGTCGGAGATGCATTTGCATGTGTAAGTTTAAGAGCACGCAAGATAGAACGTCGAGTTGTACATTGAATAGTATAGCTTATAATTAATCGGGAGAAACAAAATGAGATTAGAATAGCATGTCCTTTTTAATAAAATCTACATTGAAAATCTGTATAGCACACAGAGCATCTAAATAAGCGAATTAAATGAACAGTAATCGATTCGCGCGATACTTTGATCATTTTCAATTTATCTTTCGTATTTATAGATTTTCAAACGTTGACGACAAACCGATTTTCGTTGGCCGTAACGGATGAAAAATTGTATCTGTATGAATCCCATTTAACGTAGAATCAATGATAAATTACTAACGATTCGACATATTCTACATATTATCGAATATAAAGTATAAACACCTGTGTCAGAATTCGAACCAAAATAAATACAAGTTCGTGCAAAGATTAATCCAACGATTTTACTTTAACGTTTATTAGTGGAAAGCTAAAAAAAAAAAACAAACAAAGGAAAAGGGAACGAAGAAAAAAGAAAGAAAAAAGTCTCCGATCAAGATGCTTTTTACTTCAACAGATATTTTTAACAGGTTGAATTTTATCCAAATTTAATTAAATCCAAATTCGTTCCAGGATCCTCCAAGCAAGGTAGAATTTACCGCTCTTCGGTACCAATAACATCCGTTGCCGTAGACCTTTTTTTTTTTACAATAATAATGCAGATTTAGATGCACGCGCACATGCTACTCCAATCTCGGCGTTCGTTTTCACGTGCAACAACAGTAGACATAGTAAAAGCAAAGGGAAGTAAGAATGACGTTTCCATTGCAGTTTATTAATTGAAAAGCATTAATTATGGAGTATACCAGCAATGTATGCGGAGAAGGGTAGAGTAGTAGGTTTACTGAACGTTGTTTGGTTAAGATTGCCTAACGAATTACGTACACTAATCAGTCTATTTTAGAATCTAGAAGCTACGATAGAGGCTAGCGCTAGACGTCTGGTTTTTATTATACGCTTTTTACGCATTCTCATGCAAATATTTATAAGATTTGGTACAAACGTGGGCCGACACTTGTGAAACGCTCATTTGTTCTGTGTGTTGTCTGTTGTCAAAGCAGACTTTCTGTTTGTTTGTCCAACCCAATAACAACAACAACAACAACAAATCACCGCCGTATCGAACTTTCCCTGTCTCGTTGAGTGAATGAATCTGCGCAAATTGAATGAATGCCACCCGCACAATCACCATCAACCATCATTGCTCTTTATCTTTCTCTTTCTCTTTATATATATACACATATACATACATATATACATATATATCTACAAATATATGTGTGTATATCTCAATTTTCTCCATCTGTTCTCTCCACTATTCTTCTCTCTTATTTATCTCTCTCTCTCCTCCCCAAACCGGCGCAACCCCCTCCCCCCGCGCTGCCTTTTTTCAGCCACTTCTCTTTCCACGTGGTGTTTTTTCCAATCTCTCTGTTTTGCGCGCTCGGCGAAGCAAATTTAATTATACTTTTCTTTTCAGTCATATTTCTTATGGATGAGTGTCACTGTATCGTTGTCAGATTGATCGCAATCGATTTGATTCGACGACGATGCAGGGGTCCATAAGGGATATACAAGGTTAATATGCTACGAAGTAGTCAATGACGAGCTTGTAAGTACACATTCAATATCTACAACTGTCTTATAAATATATCCCCGCGTAAAAGAGCGCATAGGCAAGAACGAAATAATAAAAGGAGCAGACGGTTTCAGCCACTTCGACAGCGTATCATTTTTCCCCGTTAATTTCGTTAGACGCGCTTAGGTTACCGCAGTCAAAAACGTTGAAAAAGACCCGCGCAATGAAAGAACGAGCGAGACATTTAAAGCAGCCTTTAAAGTCCTAATTGTTAAAAGTCGGTGGTAGCCGACGGTGGTAAAAGGTTCCCCCCTGCACAATGGCTTGAAAAAGGGGTTTGAAGTCAGAGTGACCGAGGAGGCTCTTTGAATGGCACGAGAACGAAACCGGATGGAGAAATAATAAATTGGAAAAGGAAAGCAATTCCCGTCAGTTCCGAGTCGGAAGGCCTAGATGGCCGAGTGAAAAGCGGGATTCGTCGTCAGGATAATCTCGAGTCAAAATAGTTAGTCCTGTTTCTTGTTTGGTTTACAACGCAGAGTGTGGCGGCATTGGTGGTTTGGATCCGCGCTCCTCGGCTTTAGCCAACCGGAAACGCAACAGCACGCCGAGCAGCATTCAACGCTCCCAGGAGGTCGTGCCGGCCTGCCAACGGCCAGGGACGAGGTACTCGGGTTCGATGGCCAGCGATATTGCCGGAAGTCTCAACTCGATCTCTAGTTCCGAAGCAAGCTCGTAAGTAATGGGGCCTTTCTCGTGGCCGAACTGACATAACGAGCGCGTGTCTCTCGCTATTTCTCTCACTCACTCATTCACTCACCTTATCTCTCTCTCTCTTTCTCTTATCTATACCTCTCTCTGTCTCTCTGTCTGCCTCTGCCTCTGTCTGCCTGTCTGTCTGTCTGTCTGTCGTCTCACCGCCTTTTGTTTATCTTTGTCTGTTCCCCGAATCTCACGAAACCGACGTACCCTTCATCCCGCGAGGAAAATCACACTCCCAAAGCTATGGGCATTGGGGCTGGCCTACTTTTTTTGCCGAATTTGGACAACAGTTGAAGCAGAACCATTTACGGTCAATTTCGTGGCATGTACAACAATAAAATAAGTCAATGGATTCGCCTAGTTTTTCTTGCAGTACTGTGCCACGTGAGGTTTATCTGTGGGAAACGTTAAAATTCATCCTATCGAGGTATAAAGTTTATCGTCCATTTGCTTGCCATTATCTCCACGTAACGAGCAAGCAGTTCTTAACTGCTAATGCGCTGATGTTCCTTTCCACGTCCCTACCAACTGGAAACAAATACCTTGATGTTACAGAAAAAATGGGAAGGAAAAAAACAAGTGAGAATTAATGGGAATAAATCTAGATATACTAAAATCGTTTACTTATCGGTGTAGTTACTATTATGGTGTAAGATATATGTATATATAAAACTATAGTTCTATGTGTAATCATACAAGTAAACTACACGTGACAAATGTTGTCACACGTACAACTAAATCTAAGGATTACACGAAATGATTCTAGATTTTGTCGCACATGTCACGAAAGTTTACACTGAGAAAAAAGTAACATGGTTAATTTTCGTGATTACTAACATTCTGGTTGAATTAACCATATGGTTATTTTAACTAAAAATCAGGTAACTGGAACTAAAATTGTATAGTATTCAGGAAAATTAACTATGCGTATAGTTAATATTGCTATATTTTTTTCTCAGTGTACGTATCGCTAATTCTCTGGCAATTAAATCTTTTCCATTGCGGGATTCCCATCCTCCACCATTCGTCCCAATTAATTTGATTTTTGTACCCGTTTCCAATTATGGAACACTATTTGTTGTGTCGTGATTATGTGACAATCAATTCGCAAATTCCAACGTCGCCGGCTCCAATATTTAATGCTTATGTATTGCGATCAGTTATCCACCCAGTTTTGTTTCACTGATATATTGATTTGCCTTAAGGTAACAGATACCTTAAAATTTGTTAGGATTCGATTAACGAATCAGCTTGATTCTTGATTGCAAGCTCAGTTAACGATTTAAGTTGCGGCTCGTCTTAAACTGTTGTACACTTACTCCACTGTTTTTTTTTTTTTTTTTTTTTTTGGGCACATCAGTATTCAAGTGCTTAATTACCATTGAAATGTCGACGTTACAAGTACGATTAATTATCTTAAAAATCAGCAGTTTGCTTTTTAGATTAATTTGCTGCTAATAACAACTATCAGCTGGTTGCAATTGGCAAGTAAATTGTACACAAAATTTTAAATTGATTTGCAAACTTGGTAATATCAATGAAAGAAGAAAAAAAATAGTAAATAAAACAGGACACGATAGAAATAGTAAAGTAAAAAATAATGTACAGACATTTCGTTATTCGACGCTTTAAAATTAATTTTAATACTAAAAGGACGTAATGGTAGGTTAAATTGAATTATTTTAAATTTGATAACGCCCTTAAACTTAAATTTGTGTTTCAGTTAAATGTGTTGTTTAACTTTTAGTTGTTTTCCTTCGCTGTCTGCTCCTTAAGATTAACAAGAGTACCTCAACTTTTGTTTAGATTATATCCGCATACTTCCGTTTTGCAACGATCATATTGGCCATGTTTAATAACTGATATTTATCCTTCAACGCGTTCATATATATATATATCTACGAATTCTCTTTGTTTCGATGCAAACCTCAATAAGAGTAAGAGAAAATAGTACCTCAGAATAGTAACTTAAAGATATGTTTGCGAATAATTTGTAGATAAGTGGATGATTCGTTTTTGTTTGCGTCAAAGTAGTGCAACCGTGATTAAAAATTAAAAGTATAAGTTGTCAAAAATATATATTAGTTATAATTCGAGCATATATTTTATTTACACATCAGTATACTATTATTATTTTTGAAAATCGTACCATGTATTATTTGTATATATATATATATATATATATACAAAAAAGTATCCGCGGCCCAAACTAGAAATGAACAATTTCAGGTTGAAAATTAATATTCCTTCCATTGTAATCCTGAACAAATCCTGATTCGCGCCTTCTCATTTTCCCAGTAACTCATTGAACACCTCAGATGTATCAGTATATATGTTTGAATATATGGAATTTTGTATCAAGAAACAATGCCTACCAGTTTTGCTTAATTCTAGTTGAGTGCAACTATCTCTCGGTGTAATAAATGCTTTCCTAAGGACTCGTGGCATTCTAAGCTTGCTTATTGTACACATTTGTTTGTTGTATAAAAAAGGGCATGCGCTGATTGTAAATATTGCATCGATAGCGTAGCTTTAGCAGTTTACCATTGCAATATATTTATCATAATTTAACTAAAAGACAATAAACGAAAAAAAAATTGTCAAGAATTTAAATTAACAGAGTTGGAAAATTTGTTGGATGGAATATCAAACATTTCCTTATTACACATTGTACTTTATGCAGCGAGATATATGAAATAAATACTTGATCTTCCATTTATTGTGTATACACAATTGATATTTGAAACAAGTGGTTGAATTTGATAAATAACATTGTTAAACCGTGAGTATACCTACAATGAATTTGGTTTATTACCCGATGCATATTGGATGACCTTTGCATGAACGTTGGATATGAATCGATGACTTTTACGAACACTTAATTTCCATACTTTACCCTCACAATACGCTAAAACTCTTCAACACCTGTTCTTCTTGCTCTAAATTGAATGCGACATGTATTCTCTTCGTTCCTCAGCTTTCGTCGAAGACGTCAAAATTTCACATCTTTACCTTTTTTACTATTAATTATTCACCGAAGAAAGTTAAATTGTTTTAGTATAATTTTTATACAAGTATACCCTCCATTATTGCTGTATACATATTTCATACATCTAGTAATTTTATATCCAAGTCTAATTATTATCTCATTCCCCAACTTTTCTGAATTATTTTGCATTATCTCCAAACATTATGTGTTATACAATTTTATTGATGACTAGTTGTGTAGAACTTTTTATTGTGTTTTCTATGTTAATAATGGTTACTGTTTTCAAGGTGTTTTAAACTACTATCTCAAAGTTACATATAAATAAAATAAATGATTGCACGGGAAAAAATGTACGTGCCACATTTATATATGTCAGCGTTAAATTAACACATAATCAATGTTGACATGTTTAAATAAAATATCACTCGTGCGTTTTTTATTCAACCAATTTTAACAACACTTGTACCTAATCAAATGCTTCTTTTGACAGTTTATGGGTTATAATTCATTTACGTCGCCTTTTAAACATATTAAAAGAAATAATTTAATTTAAACAAATAATAAATACAATCTTTCCTAAACAATAATTAAACAATCTCCTGCCTGAATTATTTGTGGTTACAACACAGTTTTACCACTAACATTGAATCTAATGTTGGCTCAATATATAACTAATATCGAATCAACAGTTTTTCAATCAATGTAAATTTCAATATATATGGGCTGACATATGAAAATCAGTTAATATAGCACCGACATTTTTCCCGTGTGTAAATGATTGTGCTTTATATGTTTTAAAGGTAATTTATTATTATTATCATCATTCTCATCACCATCATCATCATCATTATTATCATTATTGTTATTATTATTATTCTTATTATCATTATTATTATTATTTTATGGATACACTCCTTTATACAGTTTTATGTAATATAAATTTTATTTCAACAATTTATTTCACAGAACACGATTGTTCAGTGTTCTAATTATTTCTCGAGAGTTTTTCAGATTTTTCAAATTTGTATACAAATTCTATACTCTTAAAAGATTGTTTTATGCGCGTAACTTTCATTCTGTATGCAAGATTACACTATAAGTCGTGCGAAATTTAGGTTGAAATGTAAATCTGCTGGATATCAAAACATAAAAAATCCAAGTTGACGTGAAAAAAATCGATCCAAATCAAATTTACTTTGACGTTTACCCAGTTCGAGGGATAATGGCGACTTTTAGTTGCATCGTAAGAAACGTGAAAGTAACTTGTGTCGTCTATTGTAACAGAAACTTGGTCTGGCACACGCGAAGAATTCTCAATTCGTGCAATTACCGCACGAGCGAGCGAACTTCACTTGAGCGTTCAGTTGGAATGATCGCCATCATTCGTCCCCAGTAGCATTTTTATTTTTTTCTCCAGGACATCAGTAAATAGTTATCAGAGTATATGACTTGCATACAAAATAATTCTTACCTACATTACGCTCGTCGTTCCATTGTTTCAACAAAGACATTATATTTTTGTTGTTGTATTTTATTGACACAAAATTATTGCAATTATTAAAGCAGAAGAATTATTTCAGTCCACTCCAAGTTTCATTACCAAAGATACGTCTTTGCTTGTACTTGAATTTTTATTGAAATATTGGAGAAGAAAGTTACCTTGACGAATAAATGATACACAACTAGTTTATCATTCGAGATGACTTTAAAGATTAAGCAAACACCCGATAATGTATATTTTTAAATATTATTTCCACCTTACTTATATAATTAATAACACCGTCAGAATGTTGGTAATGGCTCCTTAAACCGACCGTAGTAAAAGTTATTCTACTTCAATGTTTACATTTTCGTTGTGCAACTGGCGATGGTGTAGATTGTGCAATATTATTAAATATATTTCTTTTTTCGCTTTTTATTTTTCTATTTTTTTTTAAATAAAAAAATTCACAGTTGGTCTCCCAGTTTACGCGTGGCAGGCGAAAGTGGGAATCTCAGCGATTTCATTGACGGTCTCGGTCCTGGCCAACTAGTGGGCAGACAAGTTCTAGGCTCACCTTCAGTCGGCGATATTCAGCTTGCTTTGAGATTCAACAAGGGACAGCTCGAAATAGAAGTGGTGCGCGCTAAAGATTTACAGCAAAAAAAGGGCAGCAAAACGATACCAGGTAAATTTCTGCTTGTAACTTTATTACAACTTAAACCTGTACAAATGTAACGTTACATTTTGCCCGCTTTCAGCTCCTTTTGTAAAAGTTTACCTCGTGAGTGGCAAGAAGTGCATAGCAAAAGCGAAAACACCACCGGCGCGAAAAACGTTGCAGCCACTCTTTCAGCAAAACTTATCTTTTCGAGAAAATTTCAAAGGCTGCATTTTGCAAGTGAGTATCCGTAAAATTCGAGTATAAAGGCGTGAGAAACTGCCAAATTTATACACAAAGTAAATGATGTATAAGTGAAAATGTTATCACTGAAATGAAGTCAGTTGTTTTTATTAGAAAATGGCAATTACATAAGGCACTAACTTAATATAAGTAATATTTGAAGTATTTTGAAACAGAAATAATACAGTTGAAATAAGAGAAATGATCGTATAGTAATGTTTGCAGTGCAGAGTGTATAATAGAGTACAAAAATAGTTCAACGTATGTAAATTTAATAGGGACTTGAATAAGTTTAATAGACATCTTTTGTACATATTGGTCCCTTACATTATCACAACTTTGTTTTGTTAGGAATATCAAATGTGAAATAATGCTTGCATAATTTTTTGTACAGTCGAGTCAATCACAAAGAAATACATTTTAATGATCTAATAATAATAATTATAACACTAATAATAATAATAACAAATAATTGAAGGAAAATTGTTTTCAGGTGACAGTGTGGGGTGACTATGGCCGACTTGAAGGTAGAAAAGTATTCATGGGTGTAGCCCAAATTCTATTGGATAAACTGAACCTCAATGAAATGGTGTTCGGGTGGTACAAGCTTTATGGCACTTCATCCCTGGTCAGTGTGCCACCTTCTCTTGGTGTATCGCGTCGATCCTCAGCAGCCTCACTTGAATCCCTGAAACTGTAAATCTGCGACGTTCGGTCGCAGCTTAATTGCCAATATTCCCGTGTCATGTTACTTTCATTAATGCGCATGCTTAAACATCTCTCAACCTCAACTTGAGCAATTAGTTTAAAACAGTTCGGAGTTGCCGACACAAGTGACCAATAATCGGATTGCCAAGTAACAATCTGCCTTACACAAATGCGTCGGGTCTTTCGGAATATTAAATATTGTAGTAACGATTGCGATTGAACAATAAAACAAAACTAACGGTCGCGTATAAAGTATGCGACGTCGCCATTCAATATTATTTCAATTTCACTGAGTTGTAGTCTTTAAATTAGCAACTTATTTGTCGCATAAGCTCCATCATTTATTATTCACCGATTTGTGTATGTTGGCTGGTGTATTAAGGGGTCGCGCGATTGGAACAAACAGGGAAACGTGTAACAATCATGCAAATAGAAAAGACATTTTTTTTTTATTCCTTCAAAAAGCCACTTTAGCACATCGCATATCACGTACAGCATATCAGATAAAGTCTGTATGTTGACTTTAGCTATAGATGTAGCCGCCATGCACCTGGAAGCGCCAAATAGTTTAGGTATGCACTCAGAAAATGCATCAAAAATTCAACTCGTCGATTACAATCGTTCGAGTTTCATGTTAATTGTTATTTCTCTTGCCTCTGTTAATTGTTATTCCACCTTTTTTGATCCGCTAGATGGAATAACAGCTTACAATGATCCTTAAATTATTTTACCTTAGAAGAACAAAAAAAAACGGGCTTTTAATATTCTTGTGTCCTTGTAAATAGACTTGAGTTACTAACTTTGCTACTAAATTCGTTCTTTTCGTTCCATTGCATGCGGAAGAAATTATGTTACCAATTCGCTTGGAAACAGTATACATTCATCATGAAATTTATCGTTATCACAGAGTTTGTGACAAAACTTGTTCCGTAAGCAATGCAGAGAGATCCCCAAAATCTTACAAAAGTTGTAGTTATTTTGCATTTGCTTTGCAAAGTTGAATTTTTCCTGTGGGTAGCTCATATGCAATCAAACTCACAAGAATTCATTGTAAATACATTGCGTGCACTGCACGTAGAAAAAAGTAACAACAAAAGTCACTATACTGTCCAATGAAATTGACGTAAAGCATGTTTATGCGTCGTTGCAATTGATAAATATTCAAAGAAGTGCAAAATGTATAAAAGTTTTTTAATGCCAAGTAAAGTGAAAATTTTAGGCACCTTTATACTGATATACTTTTATTTTTATGGAATTGTATTTGGTAAAATTTTAAATATTATAAAATGTTATTATTTAATCAAGGTAATTATTAACACGATAAATTTATTTTAATAATTGAACTAAAATGTGGTAATCAATAACGGAATATTTTTTGAGTTTATTGGAAAAATGCAATTAAAATGAAACCCAATACTCCATCCTACTAGTTTGCAATTGTAAATATTGGACAGTGAACGTATCAACTGTAAATTGTTTACATTTCTTTGCGTTTTTGTGTACAAAATGTTGGTAATTAAATTGTACAATTATTTGGCTTTTTTAAACAGTGCTGTTTCGTGATAGCTTTTGTATGTATAGTTTTAAGAGTTATTTTCAAAGTGCTCTTAGATGTTTATCAATATTTTCCTCAGTTTTGTAATGAACAATTATCATATTTTGTTATATTGAAAGTTATTTAATTAATTAGTATTTCATTTAGAAATCATTTGTATCGTGAAACAATTCAAGTACTTTTACGAGACTGATTTCAGTAAAGTTGCATTAGTTTTTAGACGGGAAAATAATGGAAAAAACTGAAACTTTTGTTAAGGAATGTATGATATGGGCAAAATTAATATAAGTAGAAACCAATGGAAAACCAAACCTATGCAAACTCATTGACTCCGGTTAAGTGCTTAAAATTTTCACCTGTGCACCCATTAAACTATTCATTTTAATAACAATATGTTTCCAAAGCCCTCGTTAAGTACTATCACTCTTTATCCAAAGTACACTCAACTCTCCTTATAGTTTACTTTCGTTTTCGCTTCCAACACCACAGTAGATCGGTACCCGACTCGTACTTAGTAGCGGAAGTCGAGTGTACGTGAAAAAAATGTTCAGTAAAATGGAAATAATGCCTCTGTAATTAATCCATTTGATTACAAGTATTTTTCGTGTAATTTTTTTCCTTAAAGTAGCACCATTTCTTATTTCAAGTTTTTGATACAAAATTACTGCACGTAGTAAAGTAGAAGATAGTCATAGTTTGACATTTATTGAAATCGCACAATTTCGATTTACTTGAACGTGTTTACACACATGAATTTCGTGCTTACACGTTTTCACTAGGGTACGTAAATATCAGTAAACCAACCCATCAAAATAAATATTGCATTTTATTTGCATGGTAATCTATTAGATGGTAATTGATTGAAATTTAAAAATGAAATTAAATGCAAAAGAATATTAAATAAAATTTGACTTTGTTCTCAACGCAAGTTTCCGCACCGAATAGGTGTAACGCTACGGTACGTGAGTGATAGAACTTGAACATTTCGACACTTGACTGACATTTCTCGGGGTGTAGTAGGCGAGCTCATAATCACAGCTCATAAAACGTCAATTCTGCTTATAAATCAACTCTGCACTTACGGAGTTGTAAGAAAATAAATTTGAAAATAACCAAGACACGGAAATCAGGTGTCGATTCGTTTCACGTTTGTTACCCATGTATCGTGATACTGTTTAATTGATGGAAGATAAAGGAAACACGGCATTGCCCTGATAAAACAAAAAAAAAAGTCGTACACTGAGAAAAAGATATATCACAAAATACTATTTTTTTGTATCAATTTGAGGATATATTGGAAAAGTAATTATTTCTACTGTTAATAATAGTAAAATTTAAAAGTCACGTGCTAAATATTCGTAGAAAAATACTACAAATTGCTTTGGCGATTATCATTTTTACTATTTTTAATAGTAAAATTTTTTTCTCTTCAGAGATATCCTCAAATGGATATAAAGAGTTAAGTTTCCAAGCTTGATTTTTATAACAGGGTAATCCGTTAATTTAGTTTGCACTTTTCTTGGATGACATAAAACCTGAGAGCAAAGCATTAGTAAATTTTTCAAGTATAACTTTTTCCGGGAGAAGTAATACTTAATTGAAATATTTACAACCTCTAACTTCGGAGCATTACAACTAATACTGGGACGGACACTGCCATACTACCTTCAAGTATATTATGCGTATCTCCGTTAATTTGTTACGCACAGCAAAGACTCTTGTGCGTGCGTATGCGCGGATAACTCATAAGACGTATTAAGTCCCGAGCAAGTTATACTTATCACGTGCGGCCCATCGAGCATACGCAATTTTTCTTTCTTTCATTTCTTTTTTTTCCCCCTTTTGACATATATTTCAGATTGTATTATAATAATAGAACTTTTGCACACTTATTTCGCATTGATTCTCCATGTTTTTTTCCATAAAACATAAAATTAAGAAAATAGTCTCACCTCGATTCAACCTTGTGGCTGCCAAATCACCGCATTCTCATTAACGTCATAAACCATCTAATACCATATCTTTTTGTAATTGCAGTGAAGCGAAGACCGTTGATACGAAGAAAGTTTAGATTCGACGTGAATACGATGTGCTTAAAAATCAGAAGAGTAAAGCAACCGCAATGGACAAGAAATTTCAAAGAGATACGTGTTGTTAAACGTGTGGGAACTATAAAAAATGTTCAAAGTGCATTCCGCAATGAACTATTAAATATACGACTAATAATGTACAGTTGTATACACGAATAAAACAAAACAGAAATTACGACAAATATTTGTATATAACAAGAATTATATAATTGAGTATATGTATATATATAGATATGACTAACGGTGGTTTTGGGGACTGCCCCTCACCCCCCTCGGGTGCGAGTCTGAAATACACTTTTAAACAAATTTTAATTGAAATCATGGACGAACGCGCTTTGATATTGGACATTCTTAATTTCTTGGCAAGGAACCTGCTCTTAATCCTTCCCCCCCCCCCCCCCCCCCCCCTCCCCCCCCCCATCCCCACCCTCCACCTCCACCAACGTCGTCTATTTTTTTTTTTTTTACATCAACTAAACTGACCCTATACAAGTTGCGCGAAATATCGTCCTGCCCTGAAAATATCCATTTACACTCAACAAGGTAGCTTTGGGGACTGTCCCCATAATCGCGCTTTATCCTCAAAACCACCAGTTACCTTTTCATTTTTAATGGTGATTGTTCCCAAAACCTCCGTTGGATGAAGATATTACTATATATGCGACGTTGTATTTATAATGATATTACTATATACATATATGAAAACATATTTGAGTTGCTTAATGAAAAATGCATATCCATGTAAAAATGAATTAACATACGTATGAACTTAATTATACATGTATGGTGCATACACGGTTCTTTGCATGCGTCATATATGAAGCAGTATAATAACCAGTTATAAATTTTTACATGGGTAAATGTACAATAAAATGACAAGCGCATATACAGAATGTCCCAAAATATGGGCACGAAAATTTATCAGTGTAATCTAACCGACCAAATAAATCGACAGCATACTTTGACGTATTGTTATTTGACACGCTGTTTTCAAGTTGAATGATTGCCCTTCACTTCGGGGAGCCTTATCCAAATAGTTTCATGCTCAAGGTCAGCACGTAGTACACTTTTCGTTTCACTTTCTTTTCTCTCTCCACTTTTTTTTTTTATTCTTTTTATTTTTTTATTCAAAACTGTTACAAATACTGTTTTACAATTTATATAGTTAGGGTAAATCAATTTAAATGAAGCATTCATTTATGAAAAACAACATTTTTCCAAATTTAACTATCAATAAAGTACGTACAACTGAAATAATAATATTAAAAAAATTGGACAACCTTGAGATTTATTTAATTGAAATTGAAATTAAAATAAGAATCATGTTTATTTACTTAAGTTTATAATGAGGGCTTTTAGATATCAGGATTCTAATTAAAATTAAACTCACTTTTAATGTTTACATTTACCAATGCATTGTAGGCTGATGATTCGTGAATTTTAAAGGCATATTTCAACAACCGTGCGTCAAACAGCAAAGTGATAAAGTATGTTTTCGATTTTATTCCTTGGTTAAATTACAGAATGAATTTTTGTTAGCCCAATTTTAAGGCACCCTGCATATAAGGCATATACGTGAGACGCGGTGCAATAGTTTTTTTGACAATTGAACTTATGTTTCAACAGAGGAACGAATGCATAGTTTGTGAGCTTGTGCCGTAGTATTGTCATCGCAACAACCTCACATCATCTTCATGTGAATCTACTGTAAATATACAATGTATACAATGTAACATACTGTTCAACGGAATGATACGCGTCACAAATTTCATATTCTTTTGATATCATTTCTTCTCCCGTTTGTTTATTGGCATACACAATAAATAATTCATCTCAGTGATACAGCGAAACATGATTATTTGTGGAAATAATTCTTCTAGACTCATCTGATAAAATTTTTTATCTGTACGCATGATTTCTTTTTATTTTTTTGTTTATTTGTTGGTTTTTCTTTTTTGATTCAAAGCAAATTACTTCATTTGCAACTGAATTTATACACTTGTATATTTATTTTTGATATAAAATAGTATGAATGACAATTTGTTAAATCGTATTTCAATAGAAATTTTATCAGATCTTGAGTATTTTTTGTAAAGGAAAAAAAAAAAAAGTTTCAGATGCGTCGTTTTATTACCAAAACTTTTGCAATGCATGTTGCCTATTACACAAAATATTTTTAAATTTATAACAATCTGTTTTTACGAACCTAAAACTAAGTCGAATAATTGCGTATTTAGCTTTAACGATGGACATACTTTTTGAACAAAATTCTTGTTCTATCCTGATATTACCCATGTAATAATACAAATAAATTTGTGAAATTTGATTATATGAATTATATTTTTGTATAATTGAAACTTTTGGTGTAATAGCACAATCAAGAAAGAGGTGTCCCGTTTGTTTGATTACATAATAATGCCATATACTTGGAAATTGGCTTCATGGAAAGGTAATAATTTCATCGCAGGATACATCAATTATTGTTTCAAGCGTTTCGGAAAATTTATCAATGACTTACAGTCGATGAACAATACTAATTGAAAAAAGTAACGAATTGTTAATTTCATTACACTTTAGAGAAAAGAATAATTTATGGTGAACGAGTGTAGCGATTCCTGCTTATCCCGAAGACAAAAGTGTTAAACGTGATTCAATTTTTTGAGAATAAATTTTTGATAAAAAATACAATAGGTTGCAACCTATCATGCCAGACTGTGGCGTGGATGCCGCGTGTTTATTCGATTCAAGTACTTTTTTTCCCCCCTATTTCAGCTATTTCCATCCATTTCCGAGTTAGGACCATACTTTCGATAAGTACTCAACATAAGAAGAGTAAGTACACGAATATAATGTCGAAAGAGCAGGATTACTCATTTTAAATAGTAGTTTTTCAGTATCTAATGCGAATGTTGACGAATAACGATATAATTTCGTTACAGTGAAGAATTGTTTCGCACGGTACCAAAAAGTATTGTTTATCCCTAAACCTAACGTTATAAAGATACCTACACACATGTATATAAATGTTATCTTTAATTGCTCCGTATTTGTTGCTCAGGCTGAATCGATACGCTTTATTATTGTTATTTCTAACATCATATATATCGTCATACGTTACGTCATTTATTTTTATTATCGAACAAGCACCGTACAATCTTATTTAATTAAAATATAAGATACGAAAATTAAACTTTAAATCAGCCTGTATATATGTGTACATAAAATACATCCCACTTGGGAAAACACAAGAAATCCGAACAACTATAGGAGTTAATTAAATGCTCGTTAAACAATATATTTAATTGAGTGTTATAATAATGTTTACAATTTGCATTGGATACCTCGTAATTGAAATGGTGTAAAAGGAAAAATTGTTCCTTTTACGGAACAATCTCTTGAGTAAAAATGGTATTGTTAACGATGTTGACTTGGTAAAGCTTAAATTGTTTCAAACAAGACACTCGATGTCTTTAAAGGAAAGAGAGATTTTTTCTTGTTTGTTAACGTATAATATTGATCGATAAATCAAATAGCGTTATAAAACAACTTTACCAAAGGAAACGTTTCCTTTAGTTTTATCTATGCGCTTAACAACGCCGACAATTTGGCAATCAAATGTGATTTATTTGCATCGATTGTTACCCTTTGAATGTTGATTTGTAATATAGGCATGCTCCATTTTAGACCGGATGAGAGCACATGGAAAAGCATTTACACACATACATATACGCGCGACTGTCACGTACATGTACATGTACATACACTGTAACGAATTAATTAATGTGTCAAATTAGCACTTGTACATCGTAATGAAGTAAATCTTTGGAAGGTTTAACAGTCTCTAACTCCATGTTGAGGCAAGTGTACATTTGGATGGAATATAAGGGATGCAAGGTGATGTTACGTTCCAACGACCAAGTCACAATCGCAGAGTCGCCATACGACGCTCGTTTCATGCAAGACAAAAAATTATGGCGCTCAAGGACTGGTTGTTCCAAAGCTACCTAGCTTTTCCTCGCTTTTATTACAATGTTGCGTCGTGAAATTCAGTTCAACTCAAGAACATTGAAATTGAAAACAAAATAATTCATCTTTTCAAGCCAAATTTGAATATAAAAACAATTTGTTTCAATTGCGTTTCCCC
>JABFPN010000361.1:0-50828 GCA_022817305.1 Leptoteleia sp. ZL-2020 | reverse complement strand
AAAGTCAACAATGTTGAAAAAAGGTATAACTTTTACATTATATATTCTTTTTCAAAATAAAAGTGAGAGTTCCCACAATACATTTGTTTAGTGTTTATAAACAAATTAGAAAAGAATTTATATATATATGTATATATTATTATTTTATTAATAATGGCTCTACATTGGTTCAGTATTGGCGACCGATGGTTGGCCACCAGTACTGGCGCAAAGTAAATTGGCGTTTCATACCAGTGTTGCGCCAATGTTGCGAGCCAACGGTCGGCTACTGTCCGCCAGTACTGGTGCAATGCTGCGCCATTTAAAAATTTCCAACTGGGTAGAAAGAAAGTTTTTAATTCTACTTCGGATAAATCTCAATCTTTGAGTAAATATCACTGTTTTTAAAAAGCAGAGAAACCCAGTTTAAATGTTGCTGTCACACTTCACGCAGAATCTTTTCACTTTTCTAAAATGTCGATTTTTATGACAAAAAAAGTTATGGTTAACCGAAATGAAGCGCTGATTGAAAGAAGAAGGCCGTTATTCGGCAAACGGCAAGAGAAATGTTGGTCAAGAAATTGACACCCTTTGAGTGCGTGGAGCGGCCTACCACGCCCCAAGGGCAAAGCCCCCCTTGGTATCGCAATCGCACGCTCCCCTTGGAACTACCGTGCTCCCCCCCCGGCCACAAAAGGCCGAGTTCCCCCGTGCAACCCACGGCAAGCCCCATAATAGCCCTCTAGCTTTTAGACCCACCCTCGAGGAGCATTCGAGCGCAACCACAGTCACCGCCCTTACCATGGCGGCACAAATTTTATTATGCTTTTCCACGCGGCTGAATCTGACAAGCTGTCGCATCACCGACTTAACGCTGTCCTGCTCTCGTGCCACTTCCGCCTCTTCCAACCATTCACTATACACGTTTATGACAAATATGCGTTAAGGATACCTCTCGTATCCTTGCTATCTATAATAATAAATTTTATCCAAACCTTTTTCTGTGCGCCTTCTACTTGATAAACTAGCGTTACTTTATAAACTAATTTTTTGCATTCATAAACTAATATTTTGCCAAACAATTACACGATTTGACAAACCAAATAATACATACTTTTAAATATATTGTAAAATTTAAAAAATGTTTTAAATTAGTATTGCAATTCTTCTCAGAAAGCTATCTTTCGGAAATAGATTTGAAACAAACATCTAAATAGTTGATGAAACCATCTCCAAAAGATAGCTCAATGAGAAGAGTTGCAATACGTAAAAAAAACTAATTTAAAACATCCTAAACTTGTTTAACTTTTGACGTACGTTGCCGTTTTTTTTTTATAAAAATGAAAGTTTATTTTACAATATATTTAAAGATATGTATTATTCTTCGGGTTATCCTCATTTTGAGTTGGCCAACCAGTGACGTTAAATCAACTCCATAAAAGTAGCAGAGTTAAAACGGTTACGGCAACTGTTTGTAATTGTATTGGGTATTGAAAAAAAATAACAATTATTAATCCTTAAAACTGTCGTAAACAGTTTGTTTTCTTTAGTAGAAAATATTGGAAGAACGCAGTTATTTTTCTTCTCGGGGAATCCGCATTATGTACACTTTGCATTTAGTATGACAAAAAAGAATCCTATTTTAAATTTATATCCTATTAAATATACACAAGAAAATAACATTGACGGCAATTAACATTGAAACAATGTACAGCAGTCCCAAAACAGATTTCGGAGCAATTGATTCAGTGACTTTATAATAGTCGTCCTAATTTACCAATAATTTTGAGCTCAAAAGAACAGTTTTCGCTGATAAAAACATTTCGTTGCCAAAACAAAACACATGGCTATATTTTAGCTGCGTGAGCCAAAATTTAATGATATACTTTATCGTTGGAACGAAAAATTGATATAGTTTGGAGACATTTTCTGAGGGGCAAATTCATTATTTAAAAGAAACTTTCTTTCACGAACAATTCTTATCGAAAACAGTTTCTCATCGTAGTACTAACGCGCAACAGATAATGGAATAAAGTTGAAATAATAATAAATTAAATTGGGGATGCGTAAAGTCAGGAAAGGTTTCTTCCCACTGAGCGTGCCACAAAACACCCGGAGTTATACAAGACTCCAAGGCTTACACGGCTACGTACGTATTATATTAAACTTGTCTAAAATGCGCTGCAGCCACACTTCCAGCTTTGTGTGGCCAAATGAAAGCGCGGGTCCTTCCTATTGGACGAATCTCCGGCGAGGAGCCATTAATCAAAGAGAAATTTCCGCGCGAGTGCATCCTCCAAAGTCCGCCGAAACGGCCTATATCACCACTGAGACGAGGATTACACCCGGCCAGATGGCCCGTGCCACCGCGTCACCGACTAATCCCGTCACTTTCAGTTTTACTTTTCGCTCTTTATAACACTACACGGGGAGCAATAACAGAATACTTGTTAACAACGCCCTGCGGGCAAACACGCGACAAATTTATAGACTATCTATTATGATTATCAATTTTATTGACTATCTATTATCACTGTTATTTAAGAAACATCGAACCATAGCGCATCTTTCCGCAAATTAATATTAAGGTGCACTTAATTGTAAAAAAGAAATACTAAGCAAACAATGTTAATCTTTTGTCGAAAGAAATTTTCACGCTGAGAGAAATTTGCGTAGTAAACCGAATGCATAAAGTGATTCTAAAAAGTATTAATACTGATAGGACAGCTGAAATGAAATTTAAAATGTATATCCATATTATTTATACAGATTTTTTTTTTTTTTGCGAATCGGAATTGAACTTTAATTACAATCGTTCTATATTGTAGAATGATGACAACTTAACGCCTTTTTAGGTAACTTAAAGCCTTTTTTAGGTATTTTATGTTTGATTGTATATTAAAGAATCTCAAACCACTATTTTCAATTATTATAAGCCTCGATTCAATTAAAAAATCCTATCATTGTTGATAAAATGCCTCGCTATGTTAAAACAAAACACGAGCAATAATATAAATAAAGTTAATGAATGGAGCCAAACTAAATTCGATGTAATCGTTTAATATGTCTAAAATAAAATGTCAATACAAAATTGTATTGTAAAGTAAATAGTCTCCATTCAAAAGTGAAATTTAATCCGTTAAACTAGATCAGTTTACGACAGCTTCGAAAGTACTTTCCGTGCGATTATAAGTGGCATTATAACCGTTCAAGTGTCTAAAAAAGAAAAAAAAACGATTTGGAAGATAGGTCAGACCGGCGACAAAAAAGATAGAGGGATGAAACTCTCGAGTCAAAAGGTGGATGATGCATGCTCCTAAGACCACGAAACATAATGTGCTCGCACCACAACAATAAAAGGGCGACATGGCTGGAGAATGAGATTATTTATAATACTTGATATATAAGAGGAAAAGTACAAAAGTAAATACGCGAATCAAAATTACACCCTGACAAATGCTTCGTTGAATTTATCGAACTAACTTTCAGTTAAATAAATTTAATTTCATTGATAACACCATTTGAATGGAATTATTGCGAATTTAACGAGAAATATTTGATCAGAATTATTGGTCACAACTTGAACAAGATGTTTATAGTTCCAACTTCAACAATTGTTTCCACAATATGACCAAAAAACTCGCATATTTCTAGTTTTTTTTGGTCAATTTTTTGGAGCACGTTTTGCTTCATTTCATAGATTATTGATCGCAACTTAATATAGATCATTTTTGTAAACAAAACTTTTGGACAATAATGTGGGCCAAAACTTAACCAACTACTTTCTAACATTGAAGAATCTTGGACAAGATCGTAATGACTTTTGTAGTATACTTCTATCAGAGACGATCAATCACTTTGAATATCACTCCCTTCAAAACACTATTTACGTTTTTCGGCATCATTTACTGAAATTTCTATAACGCTAGAGATAACAGGCTGTTGCAGCTTAAAAATCATGCTTTGTTGTTCCATATAGATAGAATACTAATTTGAAAATTCTATTGTATAGTTGTTAGAACAAAAGAATGTGCACTCTTAGACCAACACAGTATATCATGTTAATCTTACGTATTTTTCCTACTAAATCATAGAAAAGAGTCAGTTTCTATATCTAATCTCAAAAGTCTTCTATTTATGTTGTTCAAAATGCTTCTGCATGTATATATAAGAATTAAAATATTATCTTTAATATTTTAAATCCTATATTTTATTTTCGCAATTTATATTTCAATAGATTTCAAAATTTTAATGATTCTCATATTAGTCAACATGACCATATTTTACCCATATTATTGAAATGACAAATTTTTACATACACTGTGAGAACTATATTCAGATAATATACTATTATTGTAACCCCTAGTAAAAATCAAACATATATGGTCATATATGGTCATATATGGTCATATATGGATTAAGAAAAAAACATATATGTTCATATATGGGTCATATAGGATACAGAAAAGAATTTTTTTCGTAATCCATATATGAACATATATGTTTTTTCTTAATCCATATATGAACATATATGTTTTTTTCGTAATCCATATATGACCATATATGACCATATATGTTTTTTCTTAATCCATATATGAACATATGTTTTTTTCGTAATCCATATATGACCATATATGACCATATATGTTTTTTCTTAATCCATATATGACCATATATGTTTGATTTTTACTAGGGACGTATTTTTCCTTAGCACATGTCTGTAAACTGAACGCATAAGGCAATGATTCTAAAAGAAATACTATCACCGATAGGACAATTAAGGTGATGCATCAAATTCGCTGATTGTTAAATATTCTCAATGTATTTTGAAAAGTGCTGCTTCCTTTCGAGCAGACGACAAAAAATCGCACTTTACAAAATGCGTTGAATTGAACTCAAATTGCAATCGTTCTAATGTGCAAGATGTTGACAAACTTAAACACGAGTCATTTTTGTTGACATAGCCTTCTTTAGGTACTTAACAGCAATGTTGGAACAAAACACGAGCAAATGCCTTATGCATCACATTTATTTTGTGTTATATTACATATTTTTCTCAGTATAAACATCTTATTAAACAATTGCTACCGTTCTCTGTCAGCGCATTTATCTCATTTCCATCGCACGCGTTAATTGACTGACAATTTTCCTCAACTCGGTGCATTGACTCGCACACTTGTTCAATGCCATTTTTCATCGACGCCTCGTGTGTTTTCTTATTTCTCCCCCCGTAAAAGCGGAAAACAATTGGACTTATCCAAATCGATTTCCACAGTTACTCTCGCGGCGGCAAACACAACGACGATCATCTTTTCGGAATATAAAATGCGTATAGTTGGAAAAAGGCAAACATTTGTTCGAGCGGTCGCACGAGCCACGCCCTGATACGCCAATCCAGTTCGATTCGGCTTCTTTATACATATCCGTATCTCTCAATACAATTCCTCTCGGCCCACAATCTCGGGACGCAACCCCTGCGGATCGACTCGCCGACTAAATTTGACGTTAGCCAAATAAACACATTCGAACGCATCGCCGGTGACCTTTGAAGTGGCGCATTTGATGACAGGCCGCAGCTTTACGGCGACACCTTGGCCCATTGTCGACGGTGCCTTTGACCCCCCCCTTCCCCCCGATCTCACTTTTCCAACTCCACCCAGTGTATTTCAATGCACAACGAGGGCCCACTCGACGGATCCGCATTTTCGACGCCGCGCGCATTTTTCGTGTCACTCTCTCGGTGCTCTCGAAAAGTCAAAGACACACGTACGAGACATCTTTTTTTTCCCCTTCTTTCTTTCTTTCATTTCTTTTCTTTTCTTTTTTCATCGTGTCGGCGGGTTGCGTGTGATCGTGGCCGGGATCCAAGGGGGAGGGTCACTTCATTCAAAGATGCCGATATCTGAATGGAAGGTTAAATAAAAAAAATGTGGCCAATTCACGTCCAAGTTTCATCTGCATACTGGACGATGATTTGCGAGATGCCCGAGCGGAATGTCCCGTTTTGTCGAGTGACCCTTTTATTCAAATTGGTGAAAATACGGCCGAACACTCGTGAAACTTTAATTGTGTTGGTCAATAATGAAGTGGGTTCTCCAAAGGACGACTAATGTCGAGGGGCTTTGATTGGGAAACATTACATCCTGCTGGTTTACAAAACATTTTCAAAATTACGCCCCCCTCCCCCGCCCTTTCTCCAAAATCCTGAAATTTCCGCCCCTTTTGTTGGACTTTCTAATATTTCTGTGAAGAATTGTACACGCGTCTCGTTATTCGTGCCGATTTGATAACTTTTTTACTTCAAGTCGAATCATCTCTTTTTCTTCGACTTTTATAATGTGTAGAAATAATGTATACGTTCACCAGAAATTTATAAAAATTAATTAAATGTATAAATCAGTATTAAAACTACAATTTCCAACAATATATATTTGAAACCCCAGCGACGGCAACTTTGTGGAAACAATTTTTCTATAAAATTACTAAATAAATTACTTTTCTTTGTTATGTATACATAGAGTTAATTGGGGAAAAAATTATTTGTATTAATTAAATAAGTTATGTCAAATTATAAAACAAAATTTTGTTCAATTTGATATCACTTGAATCAACTTTGTACTCGTTGCACTGTATCTATTAAAATCTTACTCAATCCGCGTGAAAAAGAATTTGAAGGAATCCGCCACTGAAGTAGTTTATTATGGAGAAAGAGAGAGAGAGAGAAAAAAAAAATATATATATATAATCAACGGTGCTACTTTATTTAATATCTCTGGAAAGATGAGAATATAAACGTACTTCTATTGTCATTGCTCAAACATTCCTCTGAGCATACTTAGATATGCTCTATTAGACCGCAGATGTGGTATAAAGCGAAAAAAATAAGGGACCACCTCTGTTGTGCGAGGTTCATAAATTCGACATGGTTTTTCCGTAGGCGTTAAACATTCTAACACCTCGCGCTTGGAAACGACGAGGAGAACCTAATCATACTAAAGAAGACTGTCGCGTAACCAATGGCAATTCGACATGTGAATCCGATCTCTCAATTTACCTCCATTTACAGCCTACTGAATAAAGTTTCTCATTTTAACGCCCGAATTCATTCGTCCTTTAATATCGCATGCCTTTTAAAACGATCTACGTAATCTATAAAAAGCAATTAATTTTTTCACAAGTTGTTTTAATCCTTTGTAAGCTTTTATTGGACAAAGAATATGTGAATCATATTCATTAATGAACCGTGTAAGCGAATGATATTAAATATTATTTGATATTCAATATTAATAATAAAAAAAATTAATAATATTCACGCAATTTAATGTGTTCAATATATAATTCAATATATTTATATTCTTGTTTCAATGAGTTTGAATTTAAAAAATCCGTTATGTTAGTAAATAAAATAAAATCTATAATAATTTTGTTGAATATTTAAAATATGAATTTAAACAAACTAATATTATAAATTTGATATCTTACGTATTTTATTTTATTATATTAGTTCACACTGATTTATAAATTTGAAACTAATATGGCAGTACTTGTATAAAAAAGAAAATCATCAAAACCCATAATAATTATGCCGTTTTATTTGCGTAGTAATTTAATGTAATATAATTTTATCTAATTAGATGAAGCAATAAATAAATCACAAACAAAATTTAATTAAAAGAATATTAAATTAAATTAAATTTTCAATGAAAAATGCACGGAGATTTTAACGGAAATATTAATACAATCGATTTATATTGTAGAATCTATCGAAACTAGATTTAAAAATATATAAATCACATAATTTTCGTATATAAGTGAAAACTGGAACGTTTTTGAAACAAACAAGTCAAAGAAAAACATCGTAGACGCATGCATCTAAAAGGTCACATAAACAAAACAAACTTTTTTTTGCACAGCTCGCGACGCTCTAGCGGACGTAAACAAGCGCATAAACTAAATCTTAGTCAGTGGTATACGGAGTACTTAATCTGTAGCCATAACCCCAACAAAAAAAAAAAAAATAAACAAGCGCATGTTTTTTTTAATTCTAGGAAATCCGTACTTAAATAGATCAAAATTGTATTTTTGCAAATAAATATAAAAGATAAAAGTAGTCAATTGTTATTGACTTATTATTGGATTTCATAAAACAAAGTAATAAATAATGATTAAATAACTGAATCGCTGAAAAACGATGAAAAAATGACGAATGAAGTGATGAAAAATCTACAGCATATTACGATACAGTAAATTTATAACATATTTGCGACCACTTACTTGTTTTAACCAGATGTGGATCGTTACATAAAAAATGCCTCACGCCGAACTGCAACAATCGCAATTTATGATGAAAATCGGTCGAACCCTGTAACACAGATAAACGCGTTATGCAAAAAAACGTTGCACTAAACGAAACTGCAAAAAGACGTATAAAATTAATCTTACATTAAACAAACGTTGCGTAAAATGGACTTAGTGCTGAACAAACGGTGCAGAAACCAAATACGCGTTAAAAAATCTTCGCACAAATTAGTTACACACGAAATGACACGAAACGAGCGAGATCACCTTCGCGCCAATATACTCGAATGTTCTGAACGTAGCTTTTTCTGCAGTTACGTTCAAAAGCAAAATATCCCTAGTCTAAGAACTATTTCTTTGAAATCCGACAATTTGTTTGTGTGCATTGCGTAAAATAAATCATTTAATTTATTCGTACAAAGTTTATTTTGTTCGACGCACGTTTAAAGTTTGTTTCGTGTGATCTAACGAAGTCGAAAACATTTCTTCCGCGGTTGCCAAGTCGCACCGTTTACTATGGATTACTGGCGCCACCAGCGCTGTTTGCCAAGCTTTTTTTATCTATTGTTAGGATGAAATAAATAAATGTTAATTGTTTTCTTTGATGTTATGATGAAACAAATAAATATTGCTTCCATTATTTAATTCCTTTAAAGTTTACTTTAATTAATGTTTTCACATGAATTTATTATATATATACATACTTTTATATCAAAGATGTAAAAGTAATAAATTTCATATTGTTTTTTCATAGTTAAATACACTCGACGCTCCCATTTTCAGCCTTCCCATTTTCAACGTGCTCCCATTTTCAGCGGAAATGTTCCATTTGTTTCGTTATTGAAACGCTATATCCGGTTCGCTTAAGGCAGGTTACAACCGAAACAACCGAATAGAAATAACCAATGAAAATATACATACGCTAAACACGTGCGCAATTGCGCCCGCTGAAAATGGGAGCGTTTCCGGTCTCGATCTCGCTGAAAATGGGAGCGTCGAGTGTATATATAATTCATTGTAATTCTTACCATTAAATCTGTAACAATTCATAGGTACTTTAAATAAGGATAGTAAATTAAATATAGAATGCATGTACATGTTTTTAAAAATGTAATCTTATTTTTATTTTATGATTGTTACAAATATATTATTACTAATTATTCTTATTTTCTTTTTTTTTACTAGTTTTCTTTGATTTAAAATACAAGTTTTTAGTTTGTTTACTAATAAAATAATAATTTCAATTATAATAAAAACGAAATAATTATTTTATGTAAAGTAAATTTGTTTCCTTGGAATCTTCTATTTTAAATTGAGTGAAATTTAAGATTCTTAAAATGTTATAAATAATAATGGTATCTACATCTAAAATTAACATATAGATAAAATATTAAACATACAACCATAGTTTATAGTTGTATGCAAATTTATTTACAGTGTTCACAAAAGAAAACATTTTTTTTAATTAAAGTATGTATTCTCCATAGCTTTCAATTTTAGTGTATCAAACTTATAGAATGTAAACATCATGTAAAATGCTAAATAATTATTTACACATTATATTGTATATGTAAGAAATCATACAAGTTAAAAATAATTCGCATGTAGTTTTATTGTTATACTTATTAATATAGTGGAACATTGTATCTATAAGCGTTAAATTTTTACTTTAAAATTTTTTAAGATTAACATTGGAAAGTATTTTATAAAATATAACTATGTATAAGTGAATTAATTTTTGTTCACCTTAAAATTAAAACAGCCTGAAGATCAACCAACATATTTTGTTTTTACAGTAAATAAAATATCCTATTAAACTTGAAAATAAATATTTTTAAGTTGATTAACCCCAGCTGAAGGTGAAAAACAATCAACTTAAAAACATTAATCTCCTCCTTACATAATATGCTATTTAATACTATTGTTGACAATCTATTAAAACTTGTTTATAAATTATGTAAGAAATGTTTCTGTGAATAGTAGCAAAAACTACAAATAAATGTTAATTATTTTCAATTGAAATATATATATATATTTGTTTCTTATTTCATGGTCAAAAGCATATTATATCATAATCTATAGACAGATGTATTCAATTCTCAGTCTGAGTAAAGCAACAATTTAAATGGTATAATAAACATTTTTTTTCATTAAATATTGTTATCGCAAACAACATTATATTACAAATTATATGTTTTATGTTTGTGTGAAAAATGCTTTTAGTGTTCTATTATTCCCTAAGGCGTGCCAATCTTTGTGTTAATTCATCTTGTTCTTGACTGACTTGCGTGGATTGTCCAATAGTACCCACTTGTCCAGATGGAAGTTCCATATTAAGTTCCAAGCTGAAATCAAAATAAGAATTTATTTAAAATCAAAATTATGTACTTGCTTATTTAATATTATTTTTCAAGTTTGTTTTAATAACTTTTATGTTTTAATGTCTAGCATTATAAAATTTATATTTACCCAGCCTCATCTGCAACTTGTTGCATTAAAGAATCCACATCATTTTGAGGTACATTAACTGTAGTTGTTTGTGACATTGCATTTTCCATATAAGAGCTTTGTACATCTAAATCTTCAAATTGACTCTCAAATTTATCCATGAGACCAGAAATTTTTTCCAAATTCATGGATTTCATGGCTGCATCCATTGCCTTAACGACGCCTGCCATTGATTGAGTTACTTTTCTGGTAGTAAGGGCAGTCTGAACTCTGCTAGCAACAGCATCAACTCGAGCACTCATTCTTAAATAATTTAATGCTTGATTCTTCTGCCTTATAGCATTTTCGGCATGTATCCTTGCTCCTTCCATGTTGCCCTTTTGAATTGCTTTCTTAATTTTAGCTTTCTCAAGTTTTTCTTCTTTTTCACATTTTTTAGAATTGCGTTCCAATTCTTTGACAGCAAATTTCAAATTGAACAGATTTTCTATTACTTTTTATTAAGGAAAATAACAAGTGTTTGTATACTTAATTAAATATTTTAATAATATCTTTACTATATTTTTATAAATAGAGAATTAAATTTTTTCCATATAAAATTAATCGCTATTATATAATAACAATTTGTGTAAAAGTTTATTAATAGATTTACTTAATATTTAAAATATTTACTAACTTTTATTAATAAAACATTTAAATTGATAGCCACTGTTGTTGTGTATAAATATAACATTTTTTTATTTAGAACATCTATTTTTGACAAAATAAAGAACTCATTATAATAAACAATATATATAATTAAGAGCAATTAAATTATAAATTAATAATATTGATCAATTATATATATATATATATATTCCATTTGAACATTTCATTTGAAAATTGTAAGAATTATATGTACTATTTCCTTTTAAATTACATGCATAAAATACATACTAAAATCATCATATTATGAAATTATATCATCAAAAACTGCAACAAAATATTTTATTAAAAATACTTTGGAAGTAATTCTTTTCCAATTTCCTTTTTTGAGAAATTGTTTTTGACAATATGTATTAGGAAAGTATAGAAATGTTTATATTCCTTAGCTCTTATTTGCAGTTTATTTTCTGTAGTTCTTTCATGTAAAAACATTTATTTTATTTAAACGTAAATTATTGTATCCATTTTTTCATACTTTGCAAAAATAAATCAATATATCCTGAAATAATTAAAAATCAAAATGTTTTATATTAAAAAAGGATACTTTCCATTTGTGAGACAGACATGGCTGATTGTTCGGCACCCGTTTTGCTGATTAAAAAAGTAACCTCTAAATAAAGTTTTCACTTTCTATCACTTTGTGTTCTCTTCGAGGAAAAACAATGAAGGAGGATCTGCTGGTAAAACTAACAATGTACAGCTGAATAAAAAAGTGACAATCAGTTGTAAACACTGTAAAACTGTATACTCATTTACTTAATATCAATAACAGTGAACAATACTCAATCAAAATAACAGCTAATGTCAAGCAGAAAAGATGAAAATGTTCTTCTTCAATTAAAAACGATTAAAAATATGAATCATTCCTAAACTTAGATTGCGTGTGTACATACAATAACGATTTAGAACACCAAAACATTAGAGATGGTCATATGGCGTATTCGGAAATGATTTTCAGAAAATATTATAGATGTTTTATTTCTCTCTTTCAAGTTATCATTAAATTAAGAAGAAAAGAGACAAATCCTTACACGATATTATTAATGTCACTTTCCGAATACACCAATATTTTTTTCACTTTTACTTTACTAAACTAAAAGTAACCGACCAATAAGAATTTACTTTTTGGACAACATGTACGCGGCGTGACTTTAATCGTTTGGTTAAAATACCTCTACGATTCAGTTTTTGACAGATCCTTCTGTTACGACTGTTTATAGATGTTTTAGATAATGTCAAATCAGTTCTTAAACGCATAATTATGGGCAATTTTATATAATTTTTCTAACATCAATTGACGTAGTCAATTCTGCTTTAATCTACTTTATAGAAAGTAAGATTAATATAATTTTGACATAGCAGAATGGATGGAACTACTTGTTTAAAACGGTAAGTGCAATCAATCGATATTCATACTCTCTTAAATTTCACTCCCTTATTTTATTATTTCTTAATTAAGACAAATAGAATTATAAATGAATAATAAATACAATGATTATCCGTATTAATGTTTAAATCGTTCATATAATGTATCAGAATAAACATAATATTAACACTTAGCAAGTATAAACAATGAAAATAATATTAACAAAATTAAAAGGCTTTTTTATAATGTCATGCTGTTGGATAATTATTATAATTCTTATCATTATTATAGGAAAACAATACGGGGAAATCTAGATGTTCATCCTACTGAAAATGCTTTAATAGTAAATTATGACATTGAAGCATACATTTTGGGTCAACTGGGAGATCCTATATTGGGAGATCATAAAGTGAGTTCAAATTTATATCTATACAAATCAGTTTTATATTTTAATCTATATTTAATTAATATTTAATTAATTATTTAATTTTAGAAATGTCAACAAATTATTAGATTAAAAAGTTTAAATGCAGACACAGATGTATCATTACTTGCTAAAGAAGTAATAGAACAATGTAATTTACTTCAGGAATCCAAATTAAATGAAGTAGAACAACTAATTTATTATCTACAAAATCGAAGAATAAATGGAGATGGTACATTACTCGTTCTTTATCAATATTACATATAATTTTTATGTCATTATTAAACATTATATTTATCTAATATTTTGTTTCCAAGGCTATGACAATTCTCATCTTCATAGACCAACATCTTCATATTCAATAAACAATGACCAAGGAGACACAGAACGAGCTGTCATTAGTGACGTTGACAGTTATATTAATTTATTATATGAAGACATGCAAGAAAAAATCAAGTGTTCCTCTCTGATCTTACAACTGGCCAGAGTGCCTGATAATTTACTAGAATTAACAAAGAATGGTATTAGTGTTATTATTTTATTAAAAGTCACATATTCAAGTTTAATTTTGTACAAATTTTATAAACAATTAATTTTTCAGAATCACTGCTAAGTGCTTTAGCAAGGGTATTAAGAGAAGATTGGAGACGAAGTATTGAATTATCGACAAATATTATTTACATATTTTTTTGCTTTTCAACATACACGCAATTTCATAATATCGTCCTTGAATATAGAGTATGTTGTATAACTTATATATTTCATTGAATTAATAATAAAGTATAAATGAAAAAATTAATAATATTGAATTAAGCAATACTTAATTTTTCATTCATGAATTTTTCATATTTTTAGACTGGTTCTCTTTGCATGGACATAATAGATTTTGAACTTACACGATATGATGAATGGAAAGAAGACATGGAGAAACGTAAAAGGCAGTTTGAAAATAACACAGGTTTATTAATATTTCCAGTCAATAACCTTGATAATAATGACAAGAAATTTAAAGTAAATGATGATTTGTGGAATATGGAAGGACCCATTGATTTCGAAATTAAAAGAAGATCATTAGATGTGACTATAAATGTAACCGAAAATGATATTAAAAGGTTTAAAGAAGATTTTGAAAAAAGTCGAAAGAAATTCAAAAGTCTTACCAAAAAACAAGAACAACTTTTGAAAGGTTTGAAAAAGAAATTTAACTATAAGCTTCATATTTAAGTTACACACAATATTTATTTATATACTAATATACTTAAATGAAATTTCAGTTGCCTTTTATTTATTATTGAATATTGCTGAAAACATTAATGTGGAGATAAAAATGCGCAAGAAAAATATAATTGGAATGTTGATTAAAACTCTTGACAGAACCAATACAGATTTATTAATTTTGGTTGTCACGTTTTTGAAAAAATTATCTATAGTTCGTGAAAATAAGGATGCCATGGTAAGAACTGCGAAAGTCTTTTTTTTTTTAATTACATTTTTAACGTTGAATATACTTTTAGGCCGAATTGAACATAATTGAAAAATTACCACGATTACTGCAGAGTAACAATACGGATCTTATTTTGATCACTTTAAAATTATTATTTAATTTATCGTTTGATACAAAACTCAGAGGAAGAATGATAAGAGTCGGGTTGCTGCCAAAATTGATTAAACTGTTAGCGCAAGGTATGTCTTAAATGTGAATTTGTTATATTTTAAAAATGATTTATTCTTCAAAATTAAATTGATTTTCTGCAGGCGATACTAAAAGTCAGCCAACTATTTTGGGACTATTATATCACGCTAGTATGGACGATAAAGTAAAAGCAATGGTTACAAACTCTGAATGTGTTCCAATGGTAATTGATTTGATATCAAAACTGAAATAAATCTATATAAATATAGAAATTTAATTGATACTTTTATATTGTAGGTTACAGACATGCTGTTAGAGTCTGATAATGAAAATAAGCCGGAATTAATAGCTCTCTGCATAAATTTAGCTACCAATAGTAAAAATGCTCAACTCATGGTAGAAAATAATCGCTTAGAGGGTTTAATTAAAAAAGCTTTTAGAAATCAAGATGCTTTAATCATGAAAATTATAAGAAACATTTCACAACACGAGTGCACAAAAGAAAAATTTGTTGTATGATTTATACTTTTAATTTATATTGAAAATATTAGTATATGTGTATATATTATACTAAAGTAAAAATCTTATATTTTAGGAATTTGTCGGAGATTTTGCAATGGCTTTAAATAAAACTGATGTACAAGATTTTGTTTTAGAAATTGTTGGAGTATTGGGAAATCTGTCTCTACCTGATTTAGATTATTCACAGATACTTCAAAGATGCAATCTCATTCCATGGATTCGTAATAATCTCGTTCCAGGTAAATTATTATTAGAAAAATAATAAATTATATAAAACAATATTTTAAATTTTTAAATACATATTATACATATCATATTTTAGGTAAAGCTCAAGATGATTTGATATTAGAAGTCGTAATATTTTTGGGTACCGCTGCTTCGGATGAAGATTGTGCACAACTGATGTGCAAAGCAGACATTCTTTTATCTTTAATTGAATTACTTAAAGGTATGTAATAATTATAGGGCATTGTAAATAGCATCAAAATCCCAAAAACGAATTATTAGATAAGGCATTTTAATATTCATTTCTTCTATTTTAACAGTTAAACAGGAAGATGATGAAATAGTCTTGCAGATAATCTACATGTTTTATCAAATATTAAAACATGACACAACTCGCGATTATTTGATAAAAGAAACAGGTAACTATATTACTAATAAGGTCACGGATAAATACATTAGTTAAATACTTGTATGTAAACATATTTTATATTTAAATGTGTTAAAGAAATAGCAGAAAAAATGTTTAACGTTTTATTATGAAAATTTATAGAGGCATTGGGATATGTAATAGATTTAATGCGTGACAAAAATCCGGCAATCAGAGAAGTTTGCGATGCTTGCTTGGATATTATTGCTGTAAGTTACTAATGATAAGAAAATTAATTTTCCGATTTTAATGTTCATATTTAATTTTCTTTCTTTCAATACTCAGATGTGCAACAAACATTGGGCTGTTCGTATAAAAGTTGAAAAATTCCGATCGCATAATCAACAATGGCTTGATATGGTGGAATCCATTACCGTTGATCCCACTAATTATCTTCTACAGGAAGATGATGATATTCAGTCTCTCTTTAGTCGTGATATTCTTATGCATACCATGCTGTTTCCTTCTGGTGAGCTTTTATAAAATATACAGTTGATTAATTATACTACCCTTCACGTGAAAAATTGTTTATTAATATGATTTATGTAATTTTAAAAGTTACATTATTAAACATTAATAGAGAATAAAATACACGTATGGAGTAAAGTTGTTCTTCGAAGTTGTGTCTCAAAATGTTCGATACATATAATCAACTTAAGAATCAAAATGCTTGAATTAGCCTTGTTAATTAATCCATTTCATTCATATATTACTTAAAAATTAATTTAAACGTTGGAAGATGTATTCCTCAGATAAGTTTGTTATATTACATAATTTCCTGTTTAAAGTGAAGGGTTGAAAAAAAAAAAATTTATAATTAAAATAAACATTTTTACTTACCCTTAGGTAATTCTACAAAGTTTAATTCTTATGATAGTGAATCTGTTATAATAGCCTCTTCTGAATCATCTGACAATATGAGTCGTCCAGTAAGTCGGTGAGTATTTGTTTCTTTATTTATTTCAGTAACATTTTAACACGTACTTACATTTCATATCAATTCTAATATTGATTATAATAAAAGAAAATAAAAAAATAAATTTTAATTAATATAAATTATTATCTATGTAAACGCATTTATTACTTTTAATCGGTTCTGATATAATTAGAATGATACAATTTTAAATCAACACACCATTTAACTCTGACGAATTATTTTTCAGATTCAGTCGAGATCTTGACGAAATCGGTGAAATGATGACACGCTCCAAATCACGTATGTCTGTTGGATCGGGATTAGAAGATTTCAACACCAAATTTAAATTTCCCGAGTCTAACAGCTCAAATGTATTATTATAGATTTAACGTGCCACTTTGGTCTATTCATCTTCATTAAGTCTGGCATTTCTTTTTTACACGTCATCACATTTATACCTCGAAGTAGCTGGACCCTGGTTTTAAATAATTATTTATGTACCACAAACATAATTATTATCCAACTTTCAAAAAAAAATTTTTTTAATGAAATCCAGGGTGCAAATACCACTACAGGAGCTCCAATCTGTATCCTGCTTATCATTCAACACATAAAATAAAAGTTATACACCAAAATTATGTATTCTTTACGTGCTTTTCAAGTAGAGCACAGATAATTTTTGCGTCGCATTAAAAAAATAACTTTTCAAGGTGATATAAAAATTATGTTTGTAGTAAATAATTTTCACCTAATATAAAGTTAATTTTTTTAAAGTCAAAGTCCAATTACTTAGATTTGACATTTGTAATGATTTAACAGATATTCCAATTTCTTATGTAATCGTGTGGATTGCACTACGCCTTTATTTATTTTCATCGTTTCTCTATTTCATCTACATTGAGACTAATTGCACACATAAAAACATGTTTAAATTTAAATTATTATTATTTAAATATTACGAAATTTGACATATAGTATTTAAAAATTAGTATAGACAGCAATATATTTTTTCGCAGTATTAATATTAATGTAAAATGACTAGTCAGTGTACTTTTACTTTAAATCGTGTCACGTGTGTTTTGTGAAATTATCTAATATTTTACATGGTACACATAAAAAACTTATATTATTGAAAAATTGAGTTAATTTTTTGATCCCCTAAGCTTAAACATATAAAACAACTTTTAATGCATAAATTTCTTTATTTTCTTCTTCGTTTTAGTATTAACAGTAGGTTCAATGAGACGTATAGTCATTTCATTTGATTTAGGATGTAAAAGTATTGTAATATTATCACTTGCTGCTATATAAAACATATTCATATGTAAATCCCAATTGATGGGGCTATCTATAAAACCGTGAATATCAATGCAGCACCAAGGCAATTCTTTTTTTGTTAGTACATATTCTTGAATACTATTAATAATTTTAATCAATTTATCACTTGTAAAGAAGCCTTTATATTGTATATATTGTACTTGACCTCTTCTGCTTTTTAAAACTTTTTTCCAAGATGATAATACTTCAATTTCATTATTAAACCTGTAAACATTTGATTCGATTAAAATACATATTTCATAAATAAATTAATTTGTCTACTTTGTTTTAAATAAATGTATATTTTTTATAATAATACTTACAAGTCGCAGTCTGTTGAAAAATACCCATACCAGTCAAAGAAATTTAATAAACTTCTTTCAGGATCTGCAATCGTGTCGTTACTAAACTGATCCAATGTTGGAAATTGTATATTATTAGCCGTTTTATGATTATACTGTTGTTGACAAACAGAAACATCATAACCTCGATCATTAAACCATGCAGCAACCGAGGATGGACATATTTTTTCTTCTGTTAAATATTAAATATTTAGTTAAACTATTTTACTCTTAAATAAACCTAAAGTTTATGTTAATTTTATTATCATTAATTTAAGTAATTAGATATTTTTTTACGTATAAAAATTAACAAATATCAACAAAAGTTACTTAAAACCAATCATGAAATTGTTAAAATAGATAGATACATATATATAAACATGTATATGCACATAAATGTTATAAATCTATCAGTTAGTAATTAACCATTTTACCTGGTGGATCCCAAGATATTAGAACGTCAAATGTATTTCTTAACGCTTCTTTTAAACTCTTCTGCACTCTGTTATAATTCTTCTTTCCTGGAGTGAAGCTTTCTTCGTTCAAATTGACTTTCACAACTAGTGATTGACCGGTAAAAATAATAAAAATAAAACGAATGAAACATTCGTTATAGTACATATAATAAAACAAAATCACACATAAACGCAAACGTAACTTATTTTGTACATGTAATAAAAATACACGTGCGTTTAAACAAAATATATGTATTTCATGAATGTCATGTTTACACAATCACTTATGTTTTATTACATAAAATTTTATTTTCACACATACATATTCCATACAACCTAAATATTTCACTATGAAGTTATTGCAATGGTAATATGTACATGAAAAGCACCTTTCTTATAATTAATAATACATAATTATATAAAAGTATCCAATCAATTATTTTTCTGTTAACTATTAATAATTAAAAAATATTTGTTTACAAATCACAGTTCAGAAATCATATTTGGTTGAAGTTCGTCGGCTTTGCTTCAATATAATTAAATACGACAAAAATAATAATTTTGCCTGTTAAAAAATAATAGCATTTTTTGAGTCAGTATACGAAAATATTTTGCAGTCTTTTCTTCATTTTATCCAGTTTCTAACTTTCATTTGCGATGAAATTGTGGTTCTGTTTCCTGTCATTTAAATATCTATCTATATGACAGTCATATTAAAAAATGTTATCACAACAATTTACAGATGTATAAATTTATGGAAATATTTGATTTTTGTTTTTGGGCCATTCAATTATTTTTGACAAGGTTTTTTTTTTGTATTTAGTATTATTTGAAATTTAATTCTATATCTATGTGGCAATACATTGTATATACTTGGTAACTTTAATTTTCCTAGTACCAAAGCTTAAAGTATATAAAATAAACTTGTGTGCTTTTAATAAGAATAGTGATATTAATAATAATAATGATAAAAAATCAATTAGTAAAAAAAGTCTGTATCAAGTTTAAGCTACATAATTCAGAAACATTTGTTTAGTACGATCAGCGTTTGTGATCATTGAATTAAAATAACTTTTCCTTTTAATTTGAAAATACCTGATAAATAGTATATTGTGCACTATAGGTGCAAAGTCATTGTTTTCAGATGAGAGAGAAAGAGATAGAGAATGAGAGAGAATTTGTTTCAGGAGTTAAGGATCATAATTGCACCTGAATTGTAATATTTTTCTCAACAAGTGTAATCGAAAATTGCTGTTTTTCTCATTATACACTGAATAAATGGTTTACGAATTTCAACAATGTAAGTATACTTATATAATTATATCTCAGAGGCATATGTATACTTATGAAAATTTTAATCAAACAATATACCTGAAATTAGATGTAGGTGTGCCTGCTCCAAACATATTTTTTTTGAGTGTGCATTAGCACTTAAAGCATTTTCGATTATACTATTTAAGAAAATATATATATATATATATGTATATGTATATATACGAGAAGGTCAAATTAAAGAAGTGTCGTACTGTATACTATTTGTTGTTTACATAAATGTATATACAAGTGACAGGTATGTAATTTCTTTAAATTGACCCCTTCCCATATCTATATTTATTTATATTTTTAGATAATAACGAAAAATAATTTTGACTAGTTTTCAAGGTTATTATAAACATAAATAATCTGATTAAATATGAATAAAAAATAATTTTTATAGATCATCGGTATCATTTTGCTTCACTGATATACAGAGTTCCAAAAATATCTTATTTTTCATTATTCATATTGATATAAATTTGATTCCATAAAATGCTATGAGTACCGATTACTTTATAAAAATTAGTGGCATTGTCTTAAACAAAATTCATCACAGATTATGTGAAAATACATTCCGCTGAGGACAGTTATTAATAATATACCGTGAAGTCTCAAATTGCTTGGTGCAATTTTACATCATAAACTTAACCGATTACATAATGAACTTTTGTAACATATTTTATTAGTAATTGCATTCAATTCAATTACTTCGGTGTTCAAATGATCATTATTTTATTTATTTTGCATAAATTATCATAAAATGTGATTTCTTTAATTGTTAGGAACTTTTCATTAAACTCACATGAAAAGACGTAATAAACATAACTTCCAAAAAACGTAATAAAAACATTTCACTTAAATGTAAATTAGTACAAAAATATTGTGCTTATGAAGATTAGTTCATTTAATACATGAAATGATAATATTTATATTATGATTATATTTTAGTCATATTTATATTTCCTTTTTAAGGAAATATCTAAGAGTAAGATATATTAATATTCTGTCGTCAAATTCATTTGCAAATAACCCTTAAAAGATTTTCATCGGTTACAATCTAACATTAAATTACTTTTCAGTATTAAAAGAATTATCAATAATCTTTCCTAGCCATATTCTCGAAATTCACCTAAAATCATTAGCTAGAAATAAACATGGACTGTACAGTAATTGAACTATCAGACAAATCAAAAGTGGACAAATTGAAACTTCAAACTAGAGAGAATATCAAATTATGATTCGCTTTTTCACAAAATATCACAGAATATATTATTCGTGATACTTTTAAACAATGTGGCGTGCACAGAACTACAATATTGTTTAATTTTAAAATGGATATACATTATTTTCAAAATATCTTTTCAAAATTTAATTACGTATTAATTATTCATTATTTTATGATAAATAAGTTTGTCACGCCATTCAGATTTTTTTATATATCCCTCAGACCATTTATTGAAGTATAAAATTGGCCACTCCTTCAAGTATAAAATTCCCTTATCAGAGTATTGCTATTCTTCTCAAAGTACTATAAATACTTCGTAACAATCACGTAGAAAGAATCATGCAAAAGACAATGTGGGACTTGTATCCAAGTCAAAGTTATTTTGCACAATTTCCTTCTTAAAATTATCTAATTCTGTAATCGGGATCCTACCCCAGCTCTCAAGCTCAGATAATCTTCGCAAGTTTTTGCAATTCCTCATCAACAAATAAACCGTGTTCATCGATAAATCACTACTATGAAGTATTTTCAATTCTTCAAGTTTAGTCATAGGATTCTTCGAGAGCACAGTTTCCATAGTTGAGTCCCCAATACCAGTGGAAGACCCCAGATGAATAAATTTTACGTTGTAACAGTACGATAACAGGAACTCCAGGTGAGTATCTGGGCATTCCGCGATACATTTCAAACGTTCCAAATACATGAATGGGTGCACTGGAAATCGATTTCGCGTAATAGAAGCGTGATCCAAAAATTCACAATTATAAAAAACTAAGCTTTTAAGATTCGGACAACTTTGACTGATGTGAACTAATGCATTTGAATCGATGTGGTCGACGTGTTCCAAGTGGAGCATATTGATTTCAATTCCTTTTATTTCTAGCAAAGTTTGAATACCGTTAGCGTAAAAATCACAACAACGAAGTTTCAACTCCTTGAGATCGTCCAGAGTCGCCAAAATGGTGAGATCATTGACCCTTCCATCGCAAAGCATAGAAAGGCTGGTTATCTTGGGACATAAATCAACGATTAGGTACAGGTGCTCAATTCCAACATTGTAACATTCGAATGCTTTAAGATTGAATGTTTTTGATTCTAAATTATTAATTTTTGAATTGATGTATTCTAGAACGTCACCAAATTCATCGCAACGGCCTATATCCACTAAGCTAGATAATCCTAGTAACAAATCGGCATAGCCTGACACAGTAATTGAAGTTCGACAAAGTTTAACTTCTTGCAGTTGTTTGTATTTCAATAAATACGGAATACTGCGGTTAGTGACACATCTGGAAGCAGTAGCGTCAAGCATCCTAAGCTTAGGACAATGCTGCCCTACAGAATAAATGATGTTATCTGTACAATCGAAGCACAGTACAAATGAAATTAAATGTTTCATTGAGCTGACTGCGTTAATCACAAGTTTTTCTATGTCAGATGTTCTCCAACCGGAAGATCCAGATCCCAAATCCAACACTTCTAGGCCTGTCATGTTGTGTAGGTCATAATACAAGATATGTCGCATTATCTTAGGCCATTTAGCGAATTCAATTTTCTTGAGGTTTGAGTGGACGACGAGTTCAGTTAAACTGACAACTATATTGATCGAACAAAAGAAAGTCGTTGTCTTTGTGTATTCATTGTAAGTACCTTTAATTTCGCTTATCAGGCACGTTACGGCTTTCAGAACTTCAGTTGACATTTTATCATGCAAATGCCAGGGCACGGTTGAGTTTAGGTGACTCTTCATGTTTAAAATTGTAGTTCTTAAGGTCGTTAAGCCCAGCTCGGGGTTATTACTTGTGATGTCACATATCGGTTGAATAATATTCCTGCCGAAGACAGTCACAAACTGGCCCACAGATCTTAAGGCTAAGTCATGGAGATTCGGAACTTGATGTTTCCTGGGCATATTTAGTTGATTTCCAAGCACTTACCGTAGCGCGGGAGTAGCTTGTGCTTCACGGGCTTTCCCTCCAAACCAAATCTTCGATAGTCCACCTCTGTCAGCGATAGAATCAGATAACCAGTTGGAGTTAATACAAAAGTACTGTGTACGTCGAGTTTTTTATTTATTGCCAACAAGCTCAATTTCCCTAAAACCACAGTTGAAATAAAAGGAAGATTAATACAGTATTTTACAGTTTTATTACATGCAATAATTTTTAAATATTAATAATAAATATTAAATATTATAAAGAAATAAAAATAAATAGCGGGGTCTATACATATATAACTAATTTAATTATTTTTATTTACTTTATAATAAATTAATAATGAGTGTCGATTATTAAATTACATGTACCATTAAAATGATATATATATATATATATATATATAGTAATTATTTACAAAATAATGACATATATTTTTAAACGCAATGTTATTATATTTCTTGCGTAACAGAAACACAATAGCAGTTTATACATAGGGAGTAGACTAAAGATGAACAATGCATAATTATTAATTTCTGTCAAATGGAGTATGACATAAACATTTAAATGATTAAACATAATAGTAGAAACTGTGACAAAAAGTTATGAATTATACAATGATGATATGAAACATTGGTATTATCCTTATAAAGACTAAAACAAATCATTCAATTTGTAAAACAGCAATTCTTCAAGAATATGCTATTCTTGAACTTAAGTGATGTCACACGTTTAATAGTTCAATTACATTGTTTAATTTATTGTACATTTTTGTTTTCATATTTAGTAATTTAAATAACATTTAATTATTGTATGTATTTCAAATTTTACATAAATTTAATTACTATGAGACGTACTCAATTTGTATTAACTTTAATGAATGTAATATTTTGAAACCATTCAAAGATTTAACGTATCAGACTGTTGACTAAAGCAAAATGTTACAATTAAAATAAATATGAGATGTGTATACATGTATCATCAAAATGTGTATATAATATACATATGCAACATTCTAAAAATACTCATTTCTTAATTAAAGCTTATACAATTAAAAATTTGCAATTTCAAAGTCAAACAGAGAAAAGTTTGTTAATAATAAATAATAAAATTCAGAAAATCTGAAATAAAAACCAAACCATATTCTAGATCATTTTAACTTGCGCCAGTCATTGTTATGAATATTTTTTCAATCATTTCTGCATACATTTAAATGCATTTAAATTGAAAATTGCTTCAATGCAGCAATACACTATTATTTAACTATCAAGCCATTAACACAATTTATCGTTAAACATTACCGCTTAAATCAAAATGACTTTTCTTGGTAGTAATTGAATCATGACATTCAACATAATGTTAGTCTTATTTTACTAACAATAAAAAAGAAGTAAACTTTGTTCAACGGAATTTATGGATCTAAACATTTGACAACAAAGTGAAAATATTTATAACAAACAAGAGGAAAAGGAGCAAGAAAGCAGTTGAAGATGATCAAACGTGTAAACTGTCATTAAAATTAAAACTCTTTCAACCTCGTGTAAGAATTTAAGCCTGTCAAAATGAACAGTCGTGTTAAATATGTAAATATAGCAACGAGCGTATATAAGCATTTGCAATGCGTCGTTCTATGGACTGGGAGGGTGAATAGTTATTTTTGCTTGTAAAAATGTCAAAGTACCTTTTTTTACAAAAGCCTCGATAAACTCCTTGTTGACCAGTTCGTGAGCTCGCAGATCGCGAATCCGATAGTAATCGGTGTCCTCTAAGATGCTTGCGAGAAGGCTATCAGGAACGTTGCTCGAGTCAGGAACCGAGACGGATACCTGGCGACGGCCCAAGTTTGATTTCGGTATTGCGTATAATGTTGAAAAAAATGAAAAAAATATGATAAAGACATAAAGCAAAACATAACCTTTAACGTGGCAAAATAAATATCTACGGCGATTACCTGACGCCCAGGCTTACCGAATGGTTGAAATAATGTTTCGTTAGCACGTCGGGCGCGTCCTTCGTGATCTTAGACTTGACGTATCTTTGATTATTAACGGGGTGTTTGACGTTCCAAATCTGTGGACACTGCATCTCCGAAATATCATAAAAATCTCTTGGTCGAACTTGGCATCATTAACGCGCACTACCCAAACGGAACTCTTTGTGTTTACAAACACGTGCTCGACTACACTGAACTATAATCCAGTACATGTACATGCGTCGATACTTGACAACTTAAACGATTGTATATCCCCACCTTTACATACATTTTATGGCACGGCAGTTGCGCGATGGTTGATGTCTTTGCAGGAAGTTGAATTCACTTGTTTATTCAACTTTCATTTTAAATCAGGATAAATGAACATTAAAAAAAAACATATATTAAGTCCTTGAAAAACAACGCATAAAGTTTGAAAAAACCACGACTTTCTGACAATGCTATGATCGTAGACAATGAACGTAATTACAACAATGCGTCTGATACCGGAAATGATACATATAAAAGCAAATTAAAAAACATTGGAATTACAGTAATTCTAAATAAAAAATTAGAGTTCATTACCTTCTATTAAAGAAAATAAACAACTACGAAAGTTGATCTCTTATTAAATTTATCTACACCTTGATACATGATGCAATATACCCCATTTATAATAAAATTTACAATGAATAAATTGTATAAGTGACATGGAATTACTATGTGGGATTTCATATGGATCATACAAGTGGAATTTTCTTAAAAACATTTCTTGTAAATATTTAAATAAGATATATGGAATATAGATAGTATTTTATTTGTTAAATGCTAAAGAGCATCCCCAAGAACAGTCACTGCTACTTAGAATTAATTACTTTAAGGGTTTAAGAATTTCATAAATTAGTCTATTAGAAAATTATCATGGCTTTATAAATATATATTAATATATGTATAAGGACTCATAATGACTCAGAAAATCATATTAGGCACTAAATTCAAATTCAGAAAACTTACATTTAGTACTGTTGGGAGATTAGTATGAGATTAAAGTTTTAAATAAAATTAATCATAGACAATTTAATGAATATTCAAGTAGATTTTTTATTAAATATATCACTGTGACAAATATAATATAAACATAATTTAAAAAAGATAAAAGAAAAGGAAAAGTAATACCATAAAAAAACTGTATATGTATATTCATAATATATATATATATATATATGTAAGAAAAAAATAATGATATCGCTAAATCAAATAGAAATAACTATCATTAAATTATTTTTTCTTTTTTTTTTCCTCTTTTTGCTTCATTTGGATTTATTCGCATCCAATGTTTAACTTGAGATCCTGGACGAATTCCTAATGTTGCTGATTTTGAATATACATCTCTTGTAACGAAAGGAGAATAACCAGCTATCCAATCATCATTTAATGGATTGTTCTTTTGCCGAGCCAATTTCGATATTCTCTGATCTGGCATACGTTGATCTTCTCTTAAAATTGGGTAATTAGAATGTTTACCTCCTTTAGGTGTTGGCAAAGAAAACTGAAAAGATATATATATTTTTCATAAGTATTTAATAAAGATAAAGAATATCATTAAATTTTTGAAAATAAGAAAGAAATAAAATTAACACATACTCTTTTTCCTCTTGCGGACAGTGGTTTATTAAAGTTAATAAACATTTGTAATTCTCCATTTTCATTTAAAGCAACCGATACTTTTTTAAGAGTTTGTAAACCACAGTGTGGACAAAACCTCTTTGTCATATTACTTGTAGTTTTGAAACACGCATAGCATCGAAAAATAAATGTTCTCAGTTGTTTTATCAGTTTACCTTCCAATGTTACTACATTTAAACCCATTTGTTTCATAACATTTTGCATTGCAAAATCCATTGTTAGGCATGCAACTTTAGCAACCACATCTTCAACAACATCAGCACCCATATCATTTGTAACTTGCTTAATGTTTGCTAAAACCACGCAACATAAATTTATATTAATATGACATTAATTCTGAAATTATTAATAATTTATTTATCGATATATTAATTATTTTCTGAATTAAATCTCCATAGTGGGAACGTTAAATGTTTCATTAACAATATCCCTTATTGTATCACTAACATCTTTCATAAATTCATTAAAGAGCATACATCAAAATTGTATGCTCCATACAAAGAAAAAAAGAATTTAGAAAGTAATTTTATTAAATTAAAAAGAGAAGTATCATATTTTAATACTCACATTTGGTAATCCATCCATCATCATCATCATCATCTTCTTCATCTTCATCATAATTATCATCTTCATCATCTTCAGCATAATTATCATAATTTTCATCTACTACATAATCATGATTAACATCCTTATTATTGTAATCAATTTCGCAATTGTTTTTACACGCTGATTCATTATTTTCATTATTACTAGAACAATCCTTCTCTTCATTGTCATCTATATTAAGTTTATTAAAGTTTTCTTCAAGAATTTCCTTATCTTCTTTTGAACTTTTATCCTCTTCGTTTATATTGGTTTTCTAAAAAATGTTAAAATAATTATATAAATATAAAATTAATTTCTTACTTAATATAATTTTATTCTATAAACAAACTCTAATTTATTTATTTAATTAACTTCACTATAAACAAATATAACAATCTAAATACAATTATTAAATATTATATAAAATATATAAATGCAATTGCCAATATGTTTTTCGACCATGTTTTTCAGTACAACACACTAAATTAATTATGCATTAATATATGCATTGATTAACATTTTGACCTTTTCTGTGGTCATTATCAAAATCTCTAATTAGTTTGTTATATCAAAACATAAGGTTGAAAAAACACATTGACAATCAAATTATTAAAAGGTGTTTATATCCTATAAATGCAATTCTCAAAATCAAAACATACTTCTTTATCAGGCTGATAAAATCCAGCCAAATTGGGAGGATGTTTTTGCTTTTCTGTTTCAAGGTCTGCTATTTTGGGAGTTTTTGGATTTTGTTTTAATGTGTCTTTACCAATATTTTCTATATGCAGGCGATAAGTAAGTGCGATTACTTTTATATCTGTTGGAGAAAGACTTGTCAAATCTCCTGTTTTTTTAGCAAAATCAGTTACTGAAACATAAAAAAATTACATTTCCAAATGGTATTCAAATATGTATACATAGGGGAAAAGCTTGATAACATGGTACTTTTTGTCCAGTATTTTATGATACTAGTCAGTGCTAGTTTTAGCACAAACACCTCTTAAGGTGATGTAGTACTTACCAATTGTTATATCTTCTTTATAAGCTTGCTTAACAATTAAATCATATGGAAGAACCACTAATTGCTTCAACTGTCTTTTACTGGTTATTTCATTTACAACGTTTTCTTCGGTATAAATTTGTTTACCAATATCCTGAAAGATTATTTATAATATTAAAAATACAATTTTTTGATTATAATACAAAGTTTCATATTAAAAATGTAAAAATTTTTCAAATTTCAGAATTAATGTTCTATAAAAGCCAATCACAATCATATTGAAAATGATTACTAATATGAATTCTATAATGAAATGTTATCTGTTGTTGTCGACATTCAAATCAACATACAACATATGTGAACAATATAACAGGATAAATACCTGCAATGCGGCATTTTTTATAAATCCCCCTGTATCTACAACGAGGAATTCGATTTTCTTTTCTTGAGCCATTTCTCTGTTAAAATCCGTTGTGGTCGCCACGTGTCTATAGCAAAACAAATTTATTACAATCTGATATTCGACAAACTGCAACTTTCCTGAAGTTTCTGTATTGCCGGTTTATTAGAGAATATTGTTGTTTTTATATGGCCAGAGAACCATTAAGACGAAAAGCTCTGTCAAAGCCAATCACACTAGTTAGTAAATCAAATCAAATATTCTCTAAAGTGTTCTATGCACACTTAGGTTATGTTCACTATTTTCTTTTAACTTCTAATCAGTTATAATAATTTTTAATCCACGTCTACACTTATTTTAACTAAATAAATATTATTCTAACCTTTACTTAGGATCACTCAGGATCTAGACACCCATTTTAGTATAAATCAAAGTAAAAAAAAAAATAAAACAAGGATGTAATCGGTTCGACTACCCTACTCCTTTATTAGCGACACCAATAACAAAGCGCGAAGTTGTAGAAGTAATGCTAAATGCGTGCGCATCCGCGCCAAAAATGAATGTTAACTGAAAGTAAATCGTTTGGTTGACCGAATTTTCAAATTAATAATTCTAATAAATGTAAAAATTTATTGTATTTATGAAAAACGTTTCAAAAACAGTGTGTCCGTTGGTCACGACATTTTTATTGTAGTATGTATATAAAGTGAAGTTTAGGCAAATTTATGTAAACAATATATATATATATATATATGATATAATAATATGATAATTAATTTTTTTATTATAATTAAATATAATTTAATTGTATATCTAATAAATTTGTATATCTAATAATTATTATATATAAAAATAAATTGCACATTTCTTTCTTTTTTCTTTTATCAATTTATTGGGACTGTATCTCACATGATTAATATTTAATGGGCAATTGTAAAGGAGTCAGACATTGACATATATTTTATCAGTCTATCTCGGCACAATTTTCACTTGCTAAAGTAATATGGCAGTGCCCATTCTAATGTTATAATTCAATGATGCGAACGATCATTGTCGCGCCACCTGCAGTTCGCAAGCAATGATGCAGTCAATTCCTTCTTGCCGCAAAGACTCCGAAATTTCGACTCCTTCGAACTTCTTTTGATTTTTTTTCAGAAGAGTCGAAGAATCGGAGTACTGTTTGTTGTTTATTTTGTTCCCATTAAAACTAAGGTTAATACCTTTAAAATATGCCAAATATAATAAATGATGTCAAACTTGATTTCAAAGATGTTTTATTACGACCGAAAAGAAGCACTCTTAAAAGCAGATCCGATGTAAGTATTTGTAACTTGTAACTTTTTTAACATGACACTTTATTGGCTGATTATTTGAATATCATAAATTATTCGACATAAATTATTATATTTCATTGCAAACGTTCATGCTTGAATGTCTTTGTTGTCATATTTATAAGTAATTTAAATAACGCGAATTATTATTTCTATTATTTTCCTATGCAACTATAAGTTATTTTTGTACTTTTGTACATATATATGTACGTATATGTAAATATTAAAAATAGACACGATAAGCTGCATTTTTTGTTTTACTGTTGATGTTAAGTGAATATATATTAACACATACCACAAATGTTTATATTTCCTTGTTAATGTTTCGTACCTTACTTTTTTATATAATATATTCTTTTGATTTTTATTTAATATTATGTATTTCATAATTAAAAATATGTTTATAGTTCTGAGTAATTGACATTTTTTTTTGTAACAAATTATTGGTGAATTATGAATACATATAATTTGCATAATTCAAACGTGATAAGCACGTTTAGTGCTGATATTTCTAAATTATTATATAAGTCTAATATTATCGACAATTAATACTTTCGACAATTAAAAGAATATAAAATGATTTATTAATATTAATGTTACAAAATGTACAATATTGAAGTATATCTACAAATTACTGTTATAAATTATCAAACATGTTCAAGTTATATTTACAAATTATTAATTTTTAGGTGGATCTGTACAGAGAAATTACATTTAAAAATTCTAAACAGAATTACAAAGGAATACCAGTAATGGCTTCAAATATGGACACCATTGGAACATTTCAAATGGCGAAAGTATTATCAAAGGTGTTATACATATATTTTATTTTTCTTAACTTAAATTTATATTTATATTCAACATTTTGTCTAACTAAGAACTATTTGTAACCTGCAAATGTACTCTGTCAATTTGAAATATCTTGCCAATATAAAATGAAAAATTTATTCTTGTTTATTTTTAATACAACTAAGAAGAAAATCTTTCTTTATTACCTATATTAAATAATAATAAGAATAATATACTTTTATGTATTATTAACCTAATGTTTTATGTTATCTAAAACTAATTTAGCACGGACTATTTACAACAGTTCATAAGTATTATACAGCAGAAGAATGGCGAAAATTTGCCGATGAAAATCCTAATTGTTTGGGAAATATGGCTGCTAGTTCAGGAACTGGCAATGAAGATTTTGAACGTTTATCAAGTATTTTGACTGCAGTTCCCGAATTAAGTTTTATATGTCTAGATGTCGCAAATGGGTACTCTCAACATTTTGTTGAGTATGTACGAAAAGTTAGAAATGCATTTCCAAATCACACAATTATTGTATGTATCTGAATTCGTTATAAGACGAGAATATGTTAGCATAAGCATACTTATGTTGTTTTCTTTAATAGGCTGGTAATGTAGTTACTGGTGAAATGGTGGAAGAACTGATTTTATCCGGCGCTGATATAATTAAAGTGGGAATCGGACCTGGATCAGTTTGTACAACTAGAGTGAAAACAGGAGTTGGTTATCCTCAACTCAGTGCTGTAATCGAATGCGCTGATGCTGCACATGGCTTGAATGGGCATATCATCTCTGTATGTAAATATGTTGATATGTTTTTATATGACTGATTTTTAATGTTTGTAATACAAGTTTTTATTCTGTTTGTTAAATTCTTTTAAGCTCTCAGTATCCGAAAAACAAATAAATAATTCATCATTTTTCGGATACTAGGCTATTACTTTATCTACAATAAACACCAATAATTTATAAATAATGATTTTTAATTAATTATTTATTAAGGATGGTGGTTGCGTTTGGCCTGGAGATGTGGCAAAAGCATTTGGCGCTGGTGCAGACTTTGTTATGGTTGGAGGAATGTTGGCCGGTCATGATGAATGTGGAGGAGATTTGATTGAAAAAAATGGGAAACAATATAAACTCTTTTATGGAATGTCTTCAAGTACAGCTATGAAGAAACACGCTGGAGGTGTTGCAGAGTACAGGTAGTGTATCAAAAAACTCATCTTTTTATATTTTTATTAATTTATAAACATTAATATCAATTAATTAGGTCTTCCGAAGGGAAAACTGTCGAAGTTCCATACAAAGGTCCTGTCGAAAATACAATATTAGATATGCTTGGTGGATTAAGATCCGCTTGTACATACACTGGAGCTTCTCGTTTACGAGAACTACCTCGACGTGCAACATTTATACGTTGCACACAACAAGTTAATAATATTTATGGTGGTCCAACCATGTAAATGAATTAGTCAATTAAATAATTTAATGTCGCTTCTTTATTTTTAAGCATACGTTTTATTGCATTTTTTGTCAATATTTATTAAGTTCCATAAAAAGTACAAAACTTAATATTTAATTATTTATTAGTTTCATGCATGAAAATAAGTAATGTGATCTATTATATATACATATATATGTATATTTACATGGATGTGAAACGTATATTTCGAGGACCTCATTAGAAAATAATAAAATTTTCAGGAGTACAACTTGTGAATGAAATTGAGGGTGTATTCCCAACATATACGTTTCATGTATATATATATATATATATATATATATATATTTGTTTAATAAGTAATAAATATCTAATTGTCATCAATATATGTTTTTGGGTTATAATTTGTAAATTGTTATTATTTTGAATTCAATTGTTATATGAGTCCTTTAAAACCCCAGTGATGTAATTCCATTTTTTGTTTTTCATCAGCTAAATGGACTTCATAGAGTGTCTAAGCAATCTATGTAAAATGTTAAATATCTTAAAGCAACAGTGGTGCGACCACTCGGGCTTTAAGGGGCTCACACATATATTCATATATATATATATATATATATAAAACAGCTATCAGCACAACAGATTGGTTGAGCGCACAATTATCAATCAATTATTATTTATTATAATATAATGTTCTTCTTTTTAATTTCATTAATATATTAGTAAAACAAGTTTAATTATACTTACTGTTTTGACAATATGCGAAAGTAAGAAGCCTCTTAGAATATACTGCGCTCATCACAAAAATGTACTATCTCAAAACAATATAAAATTATTCTAAACTTCTGGAATCATTCGTCAAGTTCGTTCAAATATATTTGATATTGGTATTGAAAACTAAAGTCAAGTTGAAGATAATAAACTACTTTATAATTATTAAACAGTACAATTTACACCGAAATTGTAAATGTATGAATCATTATATTATTTATTCAAACGAAGGAATTGTTAATAATTGTAAAAAAAAATTGCTTAACATACAGGATTGTATTATTTCAACATTTGGGCAAATAAATCTAGTCATTGTATCACTAAAATTGGTTTTATTAAAAAAAATGACACTGAACAATAAAAAAAAGACAATTTATGCACAGATTAAGGATCTCAAATTTCAGTTCGTACAAAATGGATCTTCATATTAATTTAGCAAATTAGAGATACAATACGTTGTATAACGTAACATTAGTATTTTTTAAATATGAGTATTCTTTGCAAATATTAATAAAATCATTAATTTTATTTTTCAGACATGAAAATTGAGATCCCCAAAAATTTCCTTGATATAAATAATACTAAGTTTCTTTTTGCATTTCAAATGATGTTAAAAATGATTAAAATATGTTTAGCTACCAGCCTTTAAGGTTGAGCAATACTATTTCTGCTTAAGACTTCGCGACATTTTCACTATCATTTAATAATATATTGTGCAACGAGTGTGGGATTTCTGATTGACTTACTCATTCGGAATTTTTCCACACCCGCTGCACATGATGCTTTTCATTAACAATGCGAAAAAGTATACCGCTTTTCTATTTAGTGAATAGAAAATGGTGATTTTCAAACAGTACCGGGAAATGATTTTTGAAACATGTGCACTGAAAGTATTCTTTTATTAACCTTTTTTAGCACTGAAATTGACTACGTTTGATGCTTAATAAGGTCGATGAAAGGATTCTGTAATAAAATACTGTTCAGTACGGGCTGAAGCGGCTGCTGTATCAATAGTTATTTTCGGTACTGTTCTGATAATGTAAATTTTTTGAACGCTAAAATACACAGAAATGCACTTACTTTCACGGTAACTGAAATTATATAGAAGGATTCATGTACAATATTCATAATTGTCTGTCCAATGTGAAAATAAAAAATACTGAATTATTTTAATTTTTACCTAAATTCTCTTATGAATATAGGCTAAATACGGAATTTGTCACAAGAATGTGAGTTCTATATGATCTCAGTTACCAGATTCGCAGTATGTTGGATGAAAAATGTATTGGAAATAAAAGAAAAAAAAATCCATTATATAATATAATAAATTTAATATTTATAATAATATAATTTATATGATTTAATAAATTATTAATGTTAAAAATTGACACATTAAAAATAAATAATAAAGTTTAATTTTGTCATTCATTGACAATGATGGTGAAAATTGACGCGCATTCTTATGCTGAAGCCAAATTTTTGGCAAATAATGTAATTTTGCAAATGATTAGCAACGAATGTGTATTCATTGCAGAAGATAACAGATGTAAATTGAAGTTCTATTTTTTTCTTTTTTGTCAAACTGCACTACAAATAACAAGTAATGTTACATCATAATTGCAGTCTAGATATTAAATAAACAATGGCTGCAATACAGTTTCAGTTTCTTTTTCTTTCCTTATTAGAAATCTTTTACTATTAATGTAGATTTCTAAACAGAGTATTCGTATAGTTGTATTTTTTTTTCTTTTTTGAGACAGTATCTATTGCATATTTTAGCACTTTTTTCCCCCACTTGAACGGAAGACCGATGAATCCATTCGTTTCTTGTCCATCTCTCTACCCTCAATCGACTACGATGTTCTGTCTTCTTTCCTGCAATAACATTTGAATAAGTGTTGATTTTAAACACTGTTTAAGAACAACTTTAAGCGACACCAGTTTTCAAGCGTTTGAAAATACTTATCTCATAAATAATATTAATACTTTATATCAAATAACATAATTATATTACTTTAATTACTATTTAATAAGTGTATTGTAAATAAATAATAAAAAAACATTTCATATCGCCGAATCAAAATTCAATGGATACGAACAATAGATTAATAATAAAGCTTGGCAGCCTATTAATAATCAATGTCCCTGAATTATGATAATGTACTCTATTGAAGAAACCTATTCATATACATTATTACAACTCTAGAGTACATCGAAATATAAATTGTAATGACACAAAATCATAGAAAATGAAGATAGCATAAATTTGGATTAAATCTTATTTATAAACACTCACCCATAAGAATTTTGTTAAAAGTAATTTATTTGTATTTTTATATTATTTTATTAATGAAGTAACATTAGAAGAATTTGAATTTTAACTTTTTCTGTAAAATAAAAAATAATATTTTATGCAAGTTAATTTTTATTCTATGCTTAAAAGTTCGGGTTTGTTCATCCTATTAAAGTACATAAATTACACGAAATGAAATATCTATAAAATAAGTCTAATTATATCAACTTATTATGTACATGTTATGTAAAACAAATAAAAGTCTTGTAATAGTTCAAACTAAATACTGAAAGTGTTGAATAATTTGCCTTTATTATCTGACCTAATAAAATGTATAACAAATCTTTACGTAACTTATCATTAATATTCTACATAATTTATAATTTAATTAAATCGATAGAAAGAAATTTATTTATTTAAAGTCAAATTTCCTTCAGAAATCGCGTCACTACATACATTAAGTTGTTTTCATAATAGTTATCATTATATAAACGAATAAAGTATAATAGAAAATTGAATCAAATAATTTCTTTCGCAAATCCAATTGTAAATTCAATGTAACTTACAATTATACCAGAATTTCACGCCATTAATAGTCAAATCATATTATCGAATACTTTGATGCTTAAAATCCATATTTAATAGAAGTAATAGTTATTTTTTTTAATGTAGCAAATTTAAGCATATATTTCTTTTAAAGTACAATGGCATAAAAGAAATTTCATGAGCATTGGTAATAATTATTTATTTATAGTTAAATTATGGATTTTTGAGAAAGCACAAAGTTTTCATTTAACAAAAATATGATATATGATATAAAAATTCAAGCAAACGAAAATCAAATATTAACATATATTGACATGAATAAAAAAATTAAAGTTGTTATTGGGAAATAGTTCAGCTTGCGACGTAACCTTCCACTGCGGATCTAAAAAAACAAATAACCACTATGTGTGTATACCACCTATATGAGCTTATAATCATATGTATATATTTATATGTCAATATATATATTTAAATACATACGCACAAACAAAAGTATCATTATACTAATATATTTAAACTAAAAACTGAAATTTATAACGCATAATGAAAAAGTCGATAAATTCAAAATTATTCGTATAAATTACAATTAAATTAAGAATAACTATTGCCATTACAAAGATAGATTAAATCTACATTAATCGCATAGTCTTATCATTAAATGTATATGAAAAATATGTAGGCGATGAGCACATGAAAGATACTAATATTCATTGAACATCGTAAAATAATGTATTATAATCAGATATTATAATTATATAATTATTGTGGTAACAATATTAATGGGGAAAATTATATGAATTAGGTTTCATAATCATGGTTACTTCAAAATAATATATAATTAGTAACATTATTTTTACATCATCCGACGTTGAGTTGTTGAATCCAGAGCCCTCTACAATTGGCTGCTAGAGTTTGACCTGTTATAATTTGAGTGATATATTTTTAAGATTGTTTCTTTTTATACCTCACTGTTCTATTTTCGCCTTACCTCTATACTTTTACGGATTATGAATATACATAGTGCTAATGGAACACATTCATACATTAATATACTTTGTTAAATCAAACATACTTGTTTCATAATTTTCAATGTTTAACACTTTAAAGGCTATTTATCATACGGACATAGAATTAATGTAAAATGCATATAGTACTATATATAACTGGTACATATACACGTACAATTTATATACACAAATTTTTGTGTATATACCATATTACATGTTTTATTGGTTAAATGATCTCAGGGAATTAAGGAAGCTGATTTATTTTCTTATCATTATTTTTGTATTGTTTCTCATTTTCATTTTTAAGTGAAGCATCTTATTTTAGTGGGAAAATTATAATTGATGAGGCTCTGAAGGTTTAAGCGTACCCCACCGGAAAGCTAAAATTGTCTGAAATAAAGAAATGATTGTGGTGTCAAACGAATGAGCTATTAAATGATTAAGGTAATTTTTTGTGGGTTTCAAGGGTGTAGAATACAAAGATATAACTTTTATACAATAACATAGTTATAAAACAAATTTGATCAGTCATCATTATCATTACATAATATATAATATTTCTAATTATCGATTCTTCTATCTACAATTATTCCTGAAACAAGGAATATTATAGTTTCAAATTATTCATACACCTTTGATAATATACCTATAAATTGTATACCAGACATTACATTTACGAGATCGCGTATTCTCTCACAATAATTTTAATAACGAAAATAATAAAAATAATTTTACATAAATATTTTATATATGTGTTATCGAAAATATCAATGTTCTTCCTTTTCAATGAATACATTTATATATAATAAAGGAGAAGATATATATAATAAAAGGAGAAGATACTTACAATTCATTCAACTGATGTTCAATTTTCGGAACTTGGCTGAGAGTACGGATAATTTTGGTAACTAGCTTGAAATGAGGGATTTTGTTGTCCCTGCTGCGGTTGTGTCGTGGCTGCAGCACCGGCTGGGTAATATGCAGTTGGTGTACCTGCATTCATTCCTGGATAAGTACCATAGGCTTGTGGAAATGAATTTCCTGCTCCAGTAGGTTGTGCAGTTGGTTGTGCAGGCATGGCTGGTTGCATCTGTGGTTGAGCCATTTGGTTTCCTTGCATACCCAACTAGAATGGTTTTTTTCATTTCATTTATAAATTGTTTTGTTACATATAAAAATTATATTCTAAAACAATTCAATTTATATCCTGCATATAGAATATTATTTTCTTATTTTACTTATGACAGTTATGGACACTTTTTGCTTGTTATTTACAAATGATTACCTCATAAATAAGAGAAAGGTTCTTTTTCCGTATAGACAATTTAAAAAATCAAATGGTAAAATAATACAATGAATGATGGAAATAATAATAAATAATAGAAAATAAAATATTTTACATGAAATTGTTACTAATAAAATAAAATTTTCTTACCTTTCCAGCCTTCATTTGTGCTTCAATAGCTTCAGCCTCTTTAATTTTTCCAATATTTCTGTAATATTCTGCCCATTGAGCACTATAATCAGCTTGTCCGCCATTTTGTGTGGCAGCTTGTTGCTGTTGCGTTTGTGGTTGTGGTTGCTGTGGTGTAGAACCTGATGTAACAGCTGTTGTTGCATTTGCTTGAGCTTGCGGATTTGCACCTTTAAAAAAATATTATAATATTGGTTATAATTTCATTATTAAGGTGAAGTATCCCTGAATGGTCAACTTAGAATGAACACAAACTCTTAGAATGAAACATACAGAAATTTTCCGACGATTATGGGAAAGATGATATTGCAAAGGATGATTATGGGGAACTTTAACTTTTGACATACGTTGCCGTTTTTCTTAATTTCATTTTTATTTTATAATATTTTTGAAAATGTGCATTATTAAGGAGGAATGTTTATTCTGAGTTGGCCATCTAGTGACAATGCACTTCAAACACTAAATATAATTGCTTCTACCTGCTTGATTATGATCTTGTTGTTGTTTGCTTGCTTTTGCTTGCTGCTCAACAGCTTCAGCTTCTCTGTGCATCCCCAGTGATCGATAATATTCAACCCATTGTGCACTATAGTCAGGCTGACCAGTTTGTGGATTCACTGTAACTGATGTTTGAGCAGGGTTTCCTAATTTTTATAAACACGTTTTAGAATTAATTATTAACAAATAATTAATTCTAAACAGCTGAACTTTTTAACTCTAGAATATAAATCTCTACCAATAAATCCTAAAAACCAAATATTTAAACGTACCTGCGTCGGGAGTTTGTGGTTGGCTTGGCCAAGCTTGATAAGCTGCAGCAGCAGCTGTATTCCAATTTGGATTATATCCAATTGCTCCTTGATTCTGATATGGATTTTGTTGTCCTGGAGATGGCCCCTACAATTTACGAAAAATATTATTAAATTTTACTTCAATATAAATAATATAACATGATTAATATTGATAAAGTATTATAACGATAAAACATAAAAAATAATATGTACATTAGGATATACCATGCCCAGTTTTTCGCTGAATATTCTTTTTGCATGCTCAACTTGATCAGGATTCCCTCGAATAATAAACATCTTTTTTTCATTCTCATTCCCTTGATTTCTGCGATCCAGTTCACAATGGGCTCCAGTTTGCTGGTTTATTTGCTTAATAGTCTCTCCCCCTAATAAAACCAAATAAATTATTCAAATCCATTTTTTACAAATAATTCCTTGAATACTGTTTATTATATTGTACTGATTAAAAAATTTCATTCTGAAAAAATGTAACAGAAAATTATAATAAGGCATTAATTAATTATATACCTTTTCCAATTATGATACCGCATTTCGAAGCTGGGACTGTAAATGTAGTTTCAACTTTATCTTGCATCGGTCCACTTTGTTGACGTCTGTCCCAACCACCACCGCCACCACCATACTCATTAGGTCGTCCACTGCCAAAGCCGTTTCCGCGTGGACCGTTTGGTCCTCGTCCACCACCTCCCATACTGTTTCGACCATCATCCCGCCTCTAGAAAATTATTCATAATATTTGAGTTATTTGTTTAAAAATTCGTTTATAACCATTCTACACCGATTTAGTTTGAAATTGATGTTATCATGATTAATTATTATAATCAGTACTTGTTCAACAGTTTTATTTTATTTTAAATTGCCAATTGAAAATTAATTGCTTGTTATTGATTCTTTGTTTTTAATTCAGTAAAATTCGGAATTCAATTATATAAATTTAATAGTTCAATATTCTAAATGAAAAATGTCCCAAATATAACAATATTATCACACAAATAATAAAAAAGCAGTGCTGAAAACCTATTGTATTTTTGTGAAATATTGAATAATAAAGAAAACGTGTGTGAATACAAATAAATAAAATAACAATATGGAAATATAACTGTCTCATAAAGTAGTGTGAACACACGATACAACACGTGCCAAAGATACAAATTATAAATTTATTACTGAATCAAATATGACAGTTCCAGCGGGTTGCACATTAATTTTATGCCCCTCGTGTTGTATAGAATTATCCCCAATGTTTCTTACGATTTTATATTGCGACACTATTGGTACATTACACTGAAAAAATAATATCATTAATTTCTCTGTTTTTATGCTTTGTGTTCTTTTTTCAAAATATCTAAACCTGCGTGTCGTTCAATTTTCTGTTTTTGTTTTATTTATAATCAGGTATTTTTGTATGATAAAAAAAGGGTCGTGTAAATATTGACAGTGGCATTTATTAACTTACAATGACACTGTCAATGAGTTCTTGAATTCGTTGGCGAGCTTGCTCAACAGCTTGGTGTTTTCCAGAAAGCAAACACTTCCTATCACCGGGGCCTTCTTCTCTGCCTTGCTGAAACTGTACTCTAGCTCCGGTTTCTGCTTGAATTTTTTTAATCATATCGCCTCCCTTTCCAATAACAACTCCGACAGCAGCGCGTGGCACAAGTACCTAAAGTCGATAATTATTTAATTCAATGAACACTCCTTTATGGTCATACATTTAATCCCAGAGAAATTATGTTATTGAAAATTGTATATTGTGCAACTAGAGTAAAAGTTGAAGATTATACTCGAGAAATCCGAAACTTGTCACCATAGTTGTACATGATATTTTTTTAACAAGTGTAAAAAAAAGGAATGGTTATTCATATTTGCAAAATGAGAAGGAAAATGGCCAATTTCAGTGCTTTTTATAAACATCTTGTAAATTAGATTGTTATTCAATAAAGACAGACAATTATTGTTTTTCAATAAATACGACTTTTGACAAACGAGCCAAAGAGGAATACGACAACAATAAGAGCTAAAAAAATGCATTTTTCGCGTTTGCATATTAATAGAGGGAGAGAGAGGTTCTGTTTCTAGTGTCTGTTTAGTGAGAAGAGTAAAAATTTATCACACTAAAACCCAAAGTGTGGTTTTTTAATGCTTGCATAGCAGACGTGAGAATATTGCATGTCGCACAAATAAATGCAAAAATTAAGAAGAAGATTATAAATTAATAAAAAAGATATAGCCTGATGAAAATTGTTTCCGTAAAATTACGAATTTTTTTTTAGAAAAATTGTGGAAACTTGTAATACGTTTGTAATTTTCTAAACTATTGCAGAAACGACAAACTGCCAGAAACGATTCACTTTTCGTTAACAAATATATGTTGAAAAATGAATTTTTTAATGCACCACGATAAAACATCATTTGATGTGTTGTATTTGTATTATAAAATGTAGTTGTTGTTGGGTAATGATTATTATGATCCGTGTAACATAATTATTTTCTCAGTGTGAATTTACGAATAATGTTTAATGTTTAAGCATACAAACTTAATAATAATAATTATTATTGTTGAGTATTTAATGTAAAGAAACAATAATGTACAGTAATAACAAAGCAAAAATAATTTAAATAAAAAAGGCTGTATTATTTTTATACACACACATATAAATATATACACAGACATAGACAGACATATTGTATTATATCTTTTTACAAAGTTGCATCAAAGTATGAACACTGTGTTTATTACTTATTAAATTGTAATAAATATTAATAAATTAATTAAAAATTTTATGAATTTGGAAACATCATTACAAAAAGTTATGATTGAGCGACAAGCAAAGTTTTATTCTTATAGTGTTAAAAAAATGTTTTTACCTCCACTCCATCGCTATTTCCACCAGGTGGACCGCGATTAAATCCGTTGTCGTTTTGTTGAAAATTGCCTCCTCCACTTCTTTCATTAACACCGCCGCCACCACCTCCACCAGCGGGGCCACCTCGACCACCTCTATAAAACATCTGCATCTCTTTCTCAGCAATTAATTCGTATACAAGTTGTTTTGCATATTCGACTTTTTGTGGATCACCGGTTATTCTGTAAATAATGTGGAAATTTTAAATGTCAGCGGCAGATTAAAAAATGTATGTTGCATTTAAATTAAATATATGTGCTACATATATACATTTTTATTGTATGTGAACATAAAAACACTTTTATATATAAATAAAAAATAAATAAAAAGAAATGTTTTAAACCCAGTTTTTTAATTTTGTTTCTCTCAATGCATTTTATTAACAAAAAGTTAAATTTCCATTTACATGACAAAAGTCAATTTCATGAATATATAATAAATATAAGTGTTGGTATCAACCATTTTCTAGATCTAGTGACTTTTGATTTTTGATTTCAATTATAGGGAGACGCGGTGAGCTAGTCAAGTCTCGGTCTCGGAAGTGGTTAAAATAACGAGGCGGTTGGAGCCGCTGATCTCGTGAAATCTTCGAGATGATACGTGCGCTTCGCGTGAATATCGCTGTTGACGGATGTAAGCGTCGATTAATTAAGTGTCTGTGGGATGTCTCCCTGCACCATACCTTTTGGTCTCAAATAGTTTCGTATCTCGTATTTAAATAAACTAATATATCGTTTTGACTATTAAAAACGTTTTAATCAGTGAATCGACTCGACTTTGAGAACTCTACAGTTGAAACCAACGTTAAAATAACATAAGAAAAAAAATTATTTTTTATATTTAGAATATTCTGTATAAGATACTAATTTTTCAAGTTATTTTAAGAATTTCCACAAAATTATATTTGAAATATTAATGTGATGAACATTGTATTTAATCAAAAACATATTACAGAACACTTTCTAATACTTTTTATATTTTATTTTGTTGTATTCTAAATCAATGCAAGACATTATTTATGAAAATGCATTCTTTTCATTAAAAGTGTCTTTCAATTTGTTATCTTCAACTTTTGTAATATATATGTATTTTTAATTTAAAAAGGTATTCTTCATATTTTCATTAAATTAAAGAATAAATGCTGCCAAATACAATAAAAACGCCTTCATAATTTAATTACAGATTCATAAAAATGACGTCATTTAAATTTTTAGTCACAAGAAGCAGTGTTAAACTCAATATTGACTATAACAGCCAATATTTACAAATAAAAAAAATGTGTAAAAACTCTTGTACTCCATTATACTGTGTTCGTAAGTTACAAAATTTGAAATAAAAACCAGGTTTTATATATCGAAGTATATACAAAAATGTACGAAAAACAGCTCATCATGTAACACAACATGAATAGAAACAATTACATACAACATACGATAAGTCTTGTCTTTGTAATACTGTTTCTTAGTTAACAGCATTGCCTTTGTAGGCTGAAGACGCAAGTATTGTTCATAACTGTTAATGTTAAATTAAATTTATTAAATTTGAAAAAAATTATTATGAAACCTACTTTCATATTATAACTGAAATATAGTAAGTACTTACCTCAACGGTTTTTCTTGCTCCTGTGATGGACCTTCTTGAATGACCACCATTTTGGCGCCAGATTTTTCCTGTAATTGTTTGATAGTTTCTCCACCTTTACCAATAATCAATCCTACTTTGGGTCCTGGTATCATGATTTCTACGAATCCAGGATGATTACCACTACCACCGATTCCACCCATATTATTCTGATTACCACTGCCACTCATATTCATATCTCCCATTACATCGGATCTGCTTCTCTGATTCACAATCGAGAGTATTGATTCCTTGGCACGACTGTAACATAACATTACATATCTCATAAGATAATGATAATGACATTATTTGTTTATTTTAATCGATGACTAATTGAATGAAAAATTTGATTCGGTGATAATTCAACACAGAATAGTAATAATAATACCAATAATAACAATAGTAATAATAATGATAAATACATGTCTACAGTGTATTAGAATGCAACAGACAACTGGCATATGTCATTTGACCGAATAAATTTTCAGTTTACAAAATTTTATATCACGGACACATATAAAATAATGCCGCCTATATTAATAATCATAATATCAGATTAAGATTGTCTTCCAGTTGTAAATAAATAACCCCATGCATAATCCTATCCTCCTTCCTTCCACGCTTTTCTTTCATTTCTAATAAATGTATATATTTTTTTTTTCATATTTAAATTCCTACATTTCCACCCCACTCCGAAACCCTAGTAAAAGTAAAAAGCTATTAGTAACTGCAAAATTAAAATTAAAAAATCATTGTGAGTAACCCGTTTGTAATAATGTGAAAAAGTTTCAGAATGAATAATCAAACAGGTATATTGAGGCCCATACTCACATACATCCAGGTGCCAAATGTAACTCTGTAAAAAGCGAACATATTGGCGCAATGTGCATTCACTTTACATGATTTCAAACAATATAAGTACACAGCATGAAGATATATATATATATATATATACATATATAATATGTATAGTCAAATATAACGTACACAATTGTAAATAATGATCAAAATTAAAACACTGATAGAGTTTCGGAAATAGAAATATAATATGCAACTTGAGACAATAGCTAATTTGTAAATTTAAAATAAATAACAATATATAAAATGTTTTTTTTTATAATAGACCATTCTCAATCGTTCATAATAATAATAACAATATTACTTATAATAAATAAACACAACACAGACAAGAATATGTTTAACTTATATAACATACTTATAAGGAGGATAGCTGATTTGCTTGGCAAATTTTGAGTGATCAATTGTTTTCGTGGCACAAGAACAAAGTTTTTATGTGCAGTTTCTCGTACGGAAATATAATATGCTGACTATTTCAATACAATGAAAATATTTGACCAAAATAATGCGAGACAAAAGTAAACAAAGGCATATGACATATTATCAAGTATCGGGTCTGGCATTACTTGTGACAGAAAAAAATAATTAAATTTAACGAGAAATAAGAAGGTAAAAAAATGTTACTTGACAGCTTCTCGCGAGCCAGTTAGCGTGCAAACACGTTCAGGTAGCCCGCCACTTTCCGGTGCCATTTGTATTTTACATCCTGTTTCACTTTGCAATCTCGTTATTTGTTCACCTCCTCTGCCAATTACTGCAAAAATTAAAATATTACTTAATTAATAAGAACATGAACAGTTTTCGATTATAAAATTTACTGATAGTGAAATTTATGTGTAGAAAAATTGCGGGTACATTAAAGGATAGATACGTAAGCATGATATCAAATGTTTTTCTTCTTTCATATTAGAAATTAGGCACTTTATCTTTTTAATTATAAATACAAATCAAATGATATGAATGCTTAAATCTTCAAGTAAAAATGGACTAGGAGGAAACGAGAGATCTGATGAGAGAACCGTTACATATCCAGTTATCAACTAATCAATTCCTATTAAACTCATTTTGGTTTATAAAAAAACTTTGAGATTTGACACAACTGAATTTAAAAGAAACAAATCTCTAAAAGTAAAGTAATTTTTAAGGAAAGAAGCGGAGTGTGAAATGAATCCAATAAAGAATTTTAAGATAAAGATAAAATTATATAATTTGAAATATATAATTACTATTACACTGAGAAAAATTTAAATAGTTACAACTATACTTGTACAATCAACATGGTTAGTTATTATAACAAAAAATCAGTTACTGAAAATTTTTTTAATTACTTGACAGCAATTCTGTTTTATAATTATTTTCAAGTCAATTATATATAGATAAGTAGTTGCGATAAGTATTAAAATAGACTTATAACAACAAAGTGTAAGCAATAAAAATTACTACAAACATTTCGTAAGAACCTTTCACTAAAAAATGTAATTTGAAGTTCTCTTTTCTATTCTTATTATTTATATTTTTTACCATTAATTTACTTAATTTCATTTAATAGTTCCCTTAACTCTAAATATTTGTTGTATGAAGTAAAATGTATTAAAATTGATTCCGAAACCAACTTTATATTCATGTCTGTCATAAACGAAATTTTTGTCAGTGTAATGCATTAACAATAACATCTGTTTGAATTTATAATTCTCATAAATTTAAAATATAAATGCCCAATTAATATAAATATAAAGATAGTTTAGATTGCTAGAAATTATTTTAAAAAAATTTCTTTCAAAAAAAAATTTAGAAGATTAGAAATTGTGCAGTATAAGCAGTAAGGTATATACAAGTGACAGTAAATAGTTGTAGAATAATAAGCACGCTTAGACATACCCATGCATTCATGTGAGTTATCGCTTTGCGTGTCTCTCATCTCTAAAGGATTAATTGTAAGAAAGCTTCAGATTAAAAACTTGATTCCTTCTACATCATGCAAAACTATTACATTTTTCATAATAACAGTACATAAAAGATTATGATCTTACAAATAAAACTTCTTTAATAATGGTGTTGTATTGCATGAAATCAATTAAATTAAACTCAAAAATGATCAGAATATGAAATTTAGAAAATAATATAGCACATAAAAAAGAAAAAAAAATTAACTAAATAGAATTAAAAATTGTAAGATATATTTTATTTATAAGATCTACAATATTATTTAACTTTTTTTTCAAATAATATTAATAAAAATCTTCTATTAAATGCATATAATCAAATATATAATTTTATCTACATTAAACATTTGGGAGGAATTTATACTTAATAAGAACAAGTATTTATATAGTTTAATCATGCACTACTATGATAAAAATACATTATTAACTAAATTTTTGTAAATAATATTGTCAGGTCATATCTATTAAATTTTGTGTTAAATAGATGCAAATATATTCAAGTTAATTGACTTTTTTTAGTTTTCATAAATATCGATATCTAAATTAACTTAAATGTTGTAAACAGATATATATATATATATCAACATATATATATGTGTGTGACTTATAATTACATTTATTTAAATTTTCTTTGCAAAAACTATAAAAAAATTAAATTTCAAAACATTTTTATAAAATAATTACTATGGATTTTACAAATATTTATAAATCATGTTGAATACATTATATATTCTAAGGATTTACTATTTTAGTTACTGGTGTATATACACATAAAATTACAATAATTAGAAGATATTTGAAAATAATTGAAATAAGGATCATTCATTTTATTTAATTATTCTGTAAATTACACATAATAAAACAATTAAGTCTATGCAATTACTACTTTTTATGCTAAATATTTTTTTTTTATACAATCTATATAAAAATATAAAAATGTCCTGCATTTTAACCTTTCACTTGTCTTTTTAATGTCCTTATTCTGCTCACATATTTACTGCTTTAATGTTATTGTTATTGTTTACTAAGAAACTGTGCTATAATATGAACACTTGAGAACTTTTTATTTATGATTATAGAATGACATGTTTTTTAAAATTTCTGATGTCATTTTTTAATATTGAGTTTTAAACATTCTTGACTGGTTATAAATGTTGAATTTTAATTTTCTTAATATAACAGATACATAACTTTTTATATACCAAATATTCATAAATTTATATTTCTTACAAGCAAGACTTATTAAATTGAGGAATGTTCACATGTTTAAAATGCAGGAGAACCCTCACACCTAAATATAATTTTATAATTACAAAACATAGAATTTTATAATTGTATTAAAGCTGATATAATAACTTTTTTTTCAAATAATAAGATAATATTATGTACTAATTCTAACTACGATTGAAATTAAATGAGCATTTTAAATAGGTTTAAATTAGCTTTGAAAAGAAAAAAAAATAAAATAAAGAAAAAAAGACTCTATTTGAACTTACTTAATCCAACCATTTTATCTGGAACTCTTATATCTTCATTGCATATACCTCCCATAGGTCCCATGCCAGGTGGTGACTGAGCAACATTTCTATTGCTCTGTTGGGTATCTCCTATTGGACCAGCTTGTGGAGGAGCTCCTCGAAATCCAAGCATAGAATCTGGTATTAATGGTGCCATTTTTTTTGCTTCAGGTTCTAAAACGCAGTAAAACATACGATGCGACATGTTGTTTGGACACAAATTTATATATTATACGAACATTACATATAAAATGTTATTATTGCAATATTTAAGTAATGTAAAAAAGCACAGTTTTTATGAGATATGATATATGCATAAAACTATATATTTGTGAAATGTACATTTCAAGAACCTAAAAAGATATGTATAGTACATTTTGAGGATATTTTGCAATTTCAGGGATGTTCTCAAGATAGTTATATATGAAACAATCATTTCAAGGATGCACCATGACGACATGTTCCTGGCCCCAGACATTAGTTTAGTTAGATTTAAAAAAGGTATATACCCCTTATCCCTCACTAAAAAGTTCCAAGTGGTTTAAGTGTCTCTCCGAAATTAAAAAATTCAAACATAATATAATTCTCAGGATTATGGGTAAAATTGAAGGAACATCCCCAAAATATAAGGTTCACAGGACTACATACATATACAGGATAAAAGAATATACTAATATGAGAAATCAACTAAATTTCAATGTTTATCAAACAATAAACATTTGCCCTATAAAAATGAAACATACATTCAAATACATTAACAGGTAAATCCTATAAAATATAATATTCAACTAAGTCTCTTTAAAAAAGCTATCAAAATGTTTACAAAAATATATTGCATGTACCATATTTTGTTGAGAAATTGTTACCTGAAGTATCTTCTGTAGGTCTCTTTTTGGGTAATTCCTGGTTAATTTGTGCACCTGCGGGGTTTATCTTAGCTGCAATCTGGAATTGGTATTTAAGTAAAAAATACAGTTTCTTACAATATGTACAATTCAACCATCAAATTGGTTTCATGCTAAATAACATTGATTAATTCATTAATTCAATCAGATATATTTTGAAATTTTCCTGAAGTCTAAGCTTTCTGAACAGAAAATTGTTAGTGCAATATATATATGACATGAAAAAACCATGAGAAGGTCAAAATATTCATTTATTTTCATTTTGAAAATATATGTACACAAATAAATATTTCCAATTAGAATGGAAATTGCCACATTAAATATAACTAAGGACTTTGAAGGTACAATTTTGAAACATAAGTAATTTTAATTTAAGTTTTATAATTAATATCTTTTTATAAAAGATTGTAAACGTCATATTTACTTCGTTATCTTATAAATATATCTTATTACAATTATACGAACTATTGTTTTGATGTTAAAATTTTTTTTTTTTTTTTTGCTGGGAAGTACACGTACACATACACACACATTTGTACACTTGCATACTTGAAGATGGAGGTTGCGTACATAGGAAGCACGCGTCTTTGGGGCGATATGGAAACAAGATCGACAAAAACTTTTACGTGAGGCATTGAAATCCAAAATTCGTGATTACCTGTTTTGCGCGTTGGCAAGCTGCGGCAAATGCGGAGTTTTGGCTGAAATTTTGTGGCGGGGCGACCGCAGAGTAATCACTCATGTTGATGCATGTAAAATTCACCGATTTTTACAGTAAAAAAGTGCCTCTGGGTATCGGAATTCTACGACGGTTTAACACACAAATTTCACCACGACAAATGCTACGATTTTATATTCTTTGACTTTATTTAAGCTTATTTTAACTGCAACTGGTATTAATCACAATGTCCTGATTACGGGTAAAAGAGTGTAAAAGGCGGCCAAAGGCGCAAGCGTCAACCATAGGTTATAATAATGACGTCAAAGAAATGAAGTAAAGACCCTGATTAACAGTAGAGACGCCTGCAGTTGAGTAGAAGAATTAAAAATAGGTCGGATACGGGGCATGTTCTAATGGCATATTTTAGATTGTTAGCGTTTTTCCTTGGTCGGTTCTGTCAGGTTCTGTAGTTCCGGAACCTACTCCAGAACTAGCTGAATTATATGTACCGAATGTACACTGTACACTTATTTTATTCAGAGTGCACATTTTATATACATTTTATATACTTGGGTGTATTTCTCTTTGTATGATAAATAGATTTATCTATTTATTTATTATTTTATTCATAAAAAAGGAAATGCATTTTACAACTGGAAAAAAAAAACAAAAATATTCCGTACGCGATTGAGCTGAAGAGACCTTTAATTTAATCAGTACTGTATTTTCAATTTTAATAAAAAAATCATATTAAGGTGAAATGTCAG
>JABFPN010000360.1:0-50846 GCA_022817305.1 Leptoteleia sp. ZL-2020 | reverse complement strand
GTTATCATCCCAGTACTGTGCCAGTACTGGCAGACAACAGAATCTGTACAGCTGCCAGTACAGGCAGTACGGCCGCCAGTACTGGGCCAGTGCTGGGCCGTATTGTAATTTCCACATGGGTTGCTTTATCTTTAATCGTTTTTAATCTCGATGGATAATTTAACAATTTATTTTTTTGACCGAAAGTCGATATCATTCCTATCGGTCTTCGCGTGCCCATTTAATCTCGTCAAACATTTTCCTCCCCACAAAACTACTTGTTCCTTTTCAACCAAAATAATCTCCACTAGTATCTGGGCGCTTTTTTTTTATTCGCGTCTGCTTCAGGAAGGAAATTAAAAAAAGAGGCATTCAAAGCGTATTCAAATGAAATCATACTGTATTTATGATTCTGTTTCCTTTTCATGATGAGCACAATAAGCACGAACTCGCATGTTGTGTCACATTCGGTTATACTCAAATCGACAATACGTAATGTAGCTGGCATCGCAGCTGCTGAATTACAGTTGTCTCTGGCTTTCTTTCCCCTTCTGTCCTTTTTTTTCCCTTTTTGAAACACAAGAACGGTTGCTTTCGAGCCGGTAAGCTTGTTTTTCCGAAAAGGACAAATCGGTTTTCCGGCCGACATTAAAACCACCCTCCCCTGCCCCTGGAAAGAGACACCGAACACCAATAACTGTAACGTATGATCGGCCGACAAGCGCGAGAGAGCCTCTTAAAACACTCGACCAAACTCACACTTTTTTTTACATGTTTCATCTCAAGTGGGTGCGATTCATTGTTCCTGCTTTGACACGTTTTTTGACTCAACACGAAGGAGTGTTCTTTTTTTTTTTACGCTCGGCAGCCCGGGAAAAAATGTGAAATACGGTGGGAACACGCGAGAAATTTATAACATCATTACGCGGACATAATAGAGACTTAATGTTTATAACGACGCACTTGAAACTTGTCCTCGAGGGGTCATTCGATTTGGCATGTGCAGCCCAGGTTTTCAATTTAACGTTGGCCATCATTCTCCAAACTTGGCTTTTTGAGAGCAAAGTTCTTAATACCATTGTACATGAGTATAATATGAATATAGAGAAAAGCAAATTATTGAATTAATTATCTTTATTGTATAATCGGAATTATTAAATATGATTATACTAAGAAAAATTGTATACCAAAATTTACCAACAATAAAACTAAATTTACCATTATTATAATGTTTAAATCAATGGTTTCGTGCGAAAATAAAAAAAAATTGACACTCGATCATTTTTCCGCGAAAGGCGAGTCGTTGATCCACTGATGATCCACTCATTAAAACGACTCGTGTTTCTCCGGGAGTACTTTTCATTTGATTAACAAAGAATACGCACGAAAAACGTCAAAACGCCGGCGATTCCGCGACAGGGGCACCGGTGAAAAAACGGCCCCCTCAAAGGCCGCCGTACATCGGAACAAATACGTCCGGATGCTCGCGCCGTTCATCCGTGAAATCGAAACTGATGGGTCAATTCTCAAGTCCTAGGCCAAGTGCACGGGTCCGTCCGGTAAAGAACGGGCCATCGACTCGTACGATTAACCACAAAGGGACGCCACTAAATTTGCCTTTTGCATTTTGATACCGTCATTAATACGTCATCAGAACCGTCTGGCCTTTTTCTTCTGCCGTCTTTGATTCGCGCAACCTTTCGTCACAGTCAGCGCCAAATGTATTTTCGTTGAGAAATTCGTTTTACATTCCACAGAAAAAAAAGGAAGAAGAAACGAATTAGAGTGAAAGAGCGAGGGAGTGGAGTAGAGAAAGAGAAAGAGAGAGAGGATTATAGGATGGAGGAATTGGAAGAAAGAAGGAAGGAATGAGAAGGAAGGTGCTTGGAGACTTGTCTATTGGCAAAGAAAGAAAAGAGAGGAGAAGAAGAAAAGAGAGAAAGAAAAGAGGAAGGGAAAAAAATGGACCGACCTGGCAGAGAAGGATTTGATTAGAAAAGGTCTCATTGTTATTAATTAAACGGCTGTTTTCGCGGCCATTGTGCAGGCCGCAGGACGGGCCTGCCATTTTTCATTTGGGCGGGAAAAAGGGCTGCGCGTGATTCGTGAAACGCGTATTTATCACTGTTGCGTTTTTTTGTCGTTTCACGCGAATTCGGCGCTGCATAATGGCCGGCTATTTATTATTACGAGCCGGCGTTCGTATACTGTCGAACTTTCAATTCAATTTGCCTTTTACATTCGGCTCATTTTTCAGGCCGCGCGCAGGGAATTCCGTCTATTTTTGGTGGGTATCCTGTTACCTTGAAAAATAAAAGGCACATTAGATACCCGAGAGCCTCTCCGTTTCGTCCGTCGTTCTCTTGCAAATTGCGCTCGTGATCGAGGGACGAAAGTCTGTGGGACCGGCAGTGTACTACCTGTTGCCCAGTTGGAGAACACCGGTATTGTTATTCCGGTGTTTTCCACGATGACCCGCCGATGATAGCGCCTTGCCTCCGAGTGGCTGAGGGGATCGAGCTACGCGCCGGGGAAAAAATATACATTGTATAATGATAACAATTTTATATGCTGGCTACGTTTCTGGAAATAATTCACTTTAATTCACTTATTTTCAGTTGGATAAAAAAAGGTACTTCTTTGTCGAAAAAAAATTGCAATCAAATGTAATGTAGGTTCCATTTGATCTGTAAACTATATATATATTCAGTTTTCAAAAAATCTATATTTTATTCTATTTATTCGTAAAATTGTTGAATTTGTCAATTAGTCGATATTTCTCTTGTTTTTAAAGTTGAATTAGTAGGAACAAGGTATTGATTTATTAATATTTTGAATTTTTTATAAGAAAATAATTTTACTTCAATATGTTTTCTTTATTTCTCTAATAGTGACACCCGTTAGATAAGAAATCGAAACATAATCAAATAAAAGTTCGCTTTGGGTGTTATAGGTTTCACGTAGTGTTCAGAAAAATGATTAATCTCTTAATTTAAAATCCATTTATTCAATTTGTGACAATCTATTTGGAAACTTTAAATATGAAACAAACTTTTTCATTAGTGCCACTCTTTTACACGTGCACTTTTAACTGTACTGAATCATTTTTCAAATTTATAATAACAATACAGAACATAAATACGTACTCTTCTCAATAAAAGCACAATTATCCGTATAACTCCAATTAATCACGAAAGGACTTCAATGTAGTGTTCCAAAAGAGGTTCCAAAAGAAGAAGAAAAACGATAAGTATAACATAGAGTCATAGTATAATAAATAATGAATGAAGCGCCTAAAAGATAATGCGCATTGTTATATTGAACCCACTTCACGAAAACCCACTTTTGGAGCCACCTCTGCCCGAGGCTAGGCATCCATGTATCATGCAGGTAAAAAAAAAAAAGATGCTCGCCGGACTTCGGGCAACATTCAAATTCGAGGACCGATTTTGTCAGATAAGTTGTCCCAAAGCGCACAGAACTAAACTCGTATTACGCAACTCGCAGAGGAGTACGAAACTTATTTGAAAAAGACGTCACGAATACTCATAGAACAACGAAAAAGAGCTCAAACTATTGAAATCCATGAGCGTGTGACTTTTCAAGCGACTACGTTGATGAGATCCACCTGTCGATAAGTGCGGTCTAAACCAATGGAAAAGTTGCGTGGACAACGGACGTGACATCAAATCGATAATGAAAGAGATTTAGCCGAATTAAAGAATTAAATTATTATCCTTTTATTTCGTTAAATCTAAATTGACTTTTCAGTCTCATCGAATGTGACGGACCTTTTAAACGTCACAATTTCATTATTTTGTTATTTCAATAAAATTAGTTTTTATAAATCGATGGTTGATAGTCGACTAAGAGGGATTATTTAAATGGGAAAACGTATTAGCGTTAAAAAAAACTTTGCGTATAAAATATGAATAAATAGAGATCAAATTGTACGCGTGGAAATTAAATTTATACTCGTAAAAGAAATTTATAGAAAAGATTTTTAGGTCTTGTAGAATTGCAAGAATATCGTGTAAGATAGCTGCCAAATTATCAAATTTAATGAAAGGAGTAAAAGAAGTAAAAATTATAACATAAAGTAAAAAGGATCATTTTAGTATAAAGATATAATTGCCGCTTTGAGTAATGATATTTATCTTACAATCCTAAAAAGTAAAATCAATCAGAAAATTGGACTGCAAAATTACTTGACACTTATTAAGTATTTTGTTATTAACTATTGGTATTTGCCGACATAACAAACACTTGTCGAGCATTTGTTACACTTGTATCGAGTCAATAATTGAAAGCAATAAGAGCCATCATAGTTAATGCACAGTCATAATATTACGAGCTCAGCAAAACCTTGTTAAAGTTGTTATCCCGTAAGTTAAATACGCTGCCTAAGTCGAAAGCGTCTTTCATCCCAAGTTTGAACTTTCCGCTCCAACAAATCTCAAAACTTCACTCAAGTGGGAGCGCCACTTTTGGACACTTAATGCTTTTTCGTGCGTTCCAACTTCATTTTGTTCATTCAAAAATAATTAAAATTTAATTAACTATTTCGTTTGCAGGAAAAGTGAGCAAGAGAATAGGATTATTTGGAAAACTTGTTGATATGTCAAATAAATGTACATAATACACAATTTCCATGATATTTTTTTTTTTTTTTTTGTAAAATGAAAAATGTTTTTATTCTCAATTAAGGGAAATCAGTGTAATTTCTTAAAAAACAGACTCAAAAAGTACCCAATGATGATTATTTTTATACAAAAATAGTGACGCAGATTCCCACGATATAAATACGTTGAAATAATTTATTTTATTTCCAAATTAATTTCAATTTGTCATGATTTCAACAACACACTTATAGTGACAAAACGTTACGTTTTCCTCATCGTTTATAAATAGGTATACAGAGAAATAGAGGAACATTATTTCAACGGAAGTAAGGGAATAAAACATATTTTAAAATTAGAGAAACGCGATAATTTGTCGCAAGCGAAAAATGTCTCTTCGTTTATAACTATTTCACATGTTATCCCTTTGTTAGCAAATGCGGCCTTTTGATACCACACCTGACATTTTTGTTTGTTTCTCCTTTATATATATATTATATAAAAATATCCCACTGTGAATAACAAGCTCCAATATACATAGTTCAATTCCAGTTTTACTTTCGTGAATATATTTGACAACAATTTTAATTGATAACAAAAATTCTCACCATTTACTTTAACAGTAATATTAATATCTTTCACTTAACAATCGCTAATGTTATAAATTGCAATTAGGTGCATGATAATAAAAATAATAATATACTTTGAATTAATTAATGCATAACTTTCAAATTCCGAAAGTTCAATTCCGTGAATATGTTAATTATTCCAGGATATTTGTGAGCATTACTATGTTGCCATAAATCAGGAAAGACAAATGATAAATGGAATACCACGTTCCATAAGTGTAGCAATTTTTCCCAATCAAAATAATTCCTATGACTCCATCTTTTCGTAGTAGAGTGAATTTTAGGAATTCACGAACCTAAAATGAATATGTATTAAATTAATGTCACTTTAATCTCCATTTACACAGCTGCATGTGTGATAAGGATTAATATGTGAAAATCTTTTTTCGTGATAAATTTTTTAAAAATAGACTTTTATTATTCTTATTTTAAATGAATAATCATTCGCATTGGTTAATATTTAATTTCAGAAAATCTTGACGCCCTGTTCTTGAAAATCTTACTTAGAATAATTATTTTTGGTAGAATTTTGAATTTTAAATTACTCAAAGTTTTCTATGAAACTTTGGATCATATCTTTTCCCATTCTTTGGGAGACTAATCATGATTCTGCGCAATCTTGGCGTAACCCTTACAATGGAATTGTTTATTGGGCAGATAAATGATTTACTTGGGCAAAAGCTCGGCATCGAAAGTGCTTAATTTTAGCGCCCATTTCCCACGCGGCGCGCATAAAATGACCCAAATCTTGATCCGCCTTTGGAAGGAGTTAATCACGAGGCCGGAACAATTCATTAATACCTTTCAATTATGTCTCGCGATCTCCTTATTAACTGCGATAAATCTCCGACACAATAACCCGAATCCCGGCGTAATCCGTCGATTTACAAAACGGCGCAAAATTGGTAATGAAGCGTCCGTATTTGGAATTGAAAAGGGCCGAAGGCCGCGAATGCGAGGCCGCAGCCGGTCGGGGGGGCCTCCGTCAGCGAAACGCCTTTGTTACTTAACAAGGGATAATTACGCATTTGTTCGCAAATGACGTCGGTTCATGAATAGCTACGACGCTAATCTGGAATACTTCTGATGCAGACGTATCATTCGGGCGTACGGGCGTAAATGAATTTGCCGGGGCTATTCCGTTTGCAGCCGGATTTGGAGGCCTCGCGTAAATCAATCCCCGGGCCCTCTCCGTTTCGCGACTCGTGATTGCTCCCGACTCGTCGCTCCTGACACACAAATGTCACACTTTAATCCGCCGGCTGTTTCGCGGACCATTTCCAATCGGAACGCTCAAGTCTTTCCCTCTCGGGGGAAAGGCACAAACGCGCGCGGTCTATGTATAGACAAGGAGAGATATATGTGGAAATGAAATCCGTGCCATAATCGATGTTTGCTGTGTCGACGTGCTATATTTTAACTCGGATCTATGGTCCCCCGGCGCACAACCGCCGTAAGCCTTTGAGCTGGCTTCTTAAGCGTCATCTGTCGTCTTTTAGTGGATATTACATGGCTCTCAAATTTTTGTTATGAAATGATTATTCATATGCGATTCGGGATGGAAGGACCAACAAAGGGATGGGCGGGTCGCGCAACTTTTCACTTAATCATCGTTTGCGGGCGAAAAAAAGGAAGAGGGGAAAAAAAAGAGAAAAAACTATTACTGTTGGTTTTTATTCTATTATGCTGGAAATCGATGGACTTGATAAAAAAGATTTTTTGCGCCTGCTGCATTAAATGTTTCCGATGAAGACGCGGGGGTACTGAATTAAAATGGAATTAGTTTGTGATGAAGTTATCGAAGCGGTTCGATCTGGCGTTTTTGAGGCAGCAGTTGTTCGGTGGGATGGAGATATTGAGAAGCAATTAGGGATGCGGGCATAACATTTAGATTATGTGTAACCAATGCAAGGTTGTGTAATAATTGGAGGTTCGGTTGGCGTTGGACTTTTCGTGCGGTTCGAAAGTACAGTTTCTTTTCAGCGCGGAACATTTAGGTTCTAAAACGTTATGGTGCTTTTAAATTAAAAGGTAAAAAAGCAAGTTCGAAGCAAATAAATTAATTTATTAATATCATAACTGTCAATTCTTCCATAAAATAATTTATGTTTCATTTTTTTGCAAATTATAATTATTTTTTTGTTTAAGCAATTAATGGGCATGGAGAAAAAAGATTATTGAATCAAAAAACCAAATTTACTGTTGTAGGCCTATAGAACATTTTCTACTTGAGTATTTAAATTTTAGGATACGTAAGATGTAACGTACTCGCAAAGTTCATACATCACGATCGACGAGAGAACGCAATTGTACATAGGTTACTGGGTCGAATGTGCGACTCAACAAGTTCGTTTTCTCCAATTTGTCTCGCTACTTTATATTCATGGAAATCAAACAAAAGTCGAAATATGTGTACGAAATTACTAGCCAATGTAAGGAATACAAAATGACTGATAGAAATGTGTGCAGTCACGTGACCCACATTGTTATCGATCCCCCGTGCACTCCTTTTGCTGGGAATTTTAATTTTTCGCTCCCCCACCTCTCGTTTTTATTTTCGACGATCCGCACAAGGCGGACTCGTTGGAGGAAATTATACTTTTTTTCAGTTTCGGAATATTATTTCTCCGAACTTTTAATTTTCTTCAAAGGCATCGCGCTTGTCGCTCGAGACCCTAGCCCCATAAATTTCCTCCAACAACCCCGATCCTTCTGTTCCGTCCTCTGTGCTAATGGCGCCGTCAAAATTACCTCTCCAAGACTTCGAATGAAAAAGCAACAAATGTAATAAATCGACCATATGCTACAGATTATCAACTTCATCGTTACCTTCGTTTGCAAAAAAAAATGAAAAAGAAAAAAAAAGATGTTTTCGTTTTAAACAAGATTAGATCCAAACTTGCACATGCCATCTTAAATGAAGTTCAATGGCGCTTAAACCTCGCCAATTTTAGGAACAGCGTGGTCTTAAGAACAATTCCAATCAAAATTGAAGAAAAACAAACGTTTTTGTTAATTTAATTAAAAGTGAAAATCGTACGTACAAATACAAAAGAAAAACGAATATGTTATCGTGCATGCTACGCAGCATTAATAATTAATTCACAGACTTCGAGAAAAATTAATGAATTTATACTCGCTGAACATCTACAACAAATTTAATAACCCAAAGGTCTCTTTCTTTTTGTTAAGCGTCGTGTATTTATATTCTAACGTAGTACTCCATATTTTAAGATCTAACCGTCTGATCGATGTTCTTTTGTTCATCCATTCATATATTTTTCCGGTTTTGTTACTTTAAGGTAGTTACCACAAAAATTTATGGGAAACGAATTCTAATTTGAGCGTTGTACACTATCGCGAATGACAATCGCTGTTAAAAAATATTTTGGAATCGTAAGTACCGATCGGATCACATGCTGGTTTTCCAACTTCCCGACCATAAAATTAACCGTGCGCACGAAGCATTCGTAATTTTACGCCGGAACATGCAGGTTTCTGTTCCCCAGTGGTTAACGTCTTTATTCGATTACATCAAATTATATCCGCAGATACGTCGGCGCGATTAATATTTTTCAAACGAGGGATACATCGTTCCACAAATTCAGTTATTTCTATTCAAGGGAAACACGCTAATGCCAAACTCGTTTGTTTAAAAGTAGAACAACATCGCGTTTCCCTTTTATTTTTTACTGCGTTCCTTTTGCAAATGTCGAAAATAAAGACACCAGCAATGCAATGCGAAAATGGGAATTGGGAATAACTTAGAGATTGAAAAACAGTTGTTTTCTTAATTTAACAATTAAAATATTCATCGATTCAAAATTTATCATTTTTAATCTTGAATATAATAATTTCAAAAACTTTGCTTTATCTATCGATCTTAATTAATAAAATTGATTATCGAAGAAACTTTATAAATGACCATTAAACAATATGAATTGTAGATCATTAATGATTTAGTTATCGAGGTATCTTTTTCGAAAACATGCTAACCGTATCGGGCTTGAATCAAGCATATGCGGTACCGAAGGAACAGTGTGGAATAGTTGAAATCGCAAGTTTGTTTTGTTTGGACAGGTCGCCATTTGTCTAAACAGAGAGTCAAGAACATCAGTGGAGGACGCTTTTTAGTACTATGGACCCTTATGAAAATAATAAAATGAAAGAAAATTATCCGCGTCAAAGTTTACTTTCTGAATTAAGATAAAAAGTGAGCTGCGTTTTATTATAAAATCGAGCTCAAACTTATTATCAATAGTATTTATTATGTAAATTTGTATATATGATGTAAAATAAAATAAAATATAATTACTTATGTGCATAAATTTCGTGGGTCAATAATGTTTGACAATTTCCTGTTATTTTAATAAATTAAGAATTAAATATTTTTTTAACGTTTTATTGAAACCAAGATCTAGAAGATCCGATATGTCAATACACATAATACATTTTTGTTAACAATTTTGACATCTGGCTCCAATGATGATGGATATCATAATGATCTATGTATCTTAATCTTCAAACTTCACACATAATGAAATAAATACTTGTTAGAAATGCTGTCCTTCCAGATATTAAACATGCCCGTATATACTGTTCGAATAATTTACTCTATTCGAAGAAAAGCTATTAAAAACTTTTGACATTATTCTAAGGATAGTTCCACAATAAATGCCAGTCTAATATTTAAATATTATATGAATAAAAATTGAACTAGTATTAATTTTTAATATTAGTATTTAAGACTGTTGGTTAGTGATACATATGATACCATAAATTATCTAGCTCTGCCATATGTTGGTGCACATGTTATCTTGCATTTTGTCACTGATATATTTTTGGGCATGGATTACATTCTTTTTTTTTATGTATCGACTATTAGTAGTATTTAGTCCGTTTGAAAATATTATACTGACAAAAACCAGCACCCGTGTTTAAAAAACTGCGAGAAAATTTTAATAAATTACTACATTATACAGATACAAAGTTAAATTTATATTAATAAAACATACTTACTGTGCGTAAACAAAGTGTTCTCTTAAATTTTTGACATTTTAAAAAATGTTTTCTTCATAGATAAAAATACATATGTACACGCCTAACAATTCGTTACTCATTAACATTACACAATTACACGAATTCTTACATTTCACAAAAACATAATAAACGACTTCTTTATTGATCTCTAAAATTATCTAGCATAATTTTCAAATGAATTTCCAACTGTATCCTCTGCATACAAATATTCTTAACCAGACATAGACCTTTTTAAAAAAATATTTTCAGAAACCTCTTAATTAAATTCCATATTTTTTCTTAGTTATTTATCGCTCTTGTTTGTCATACATCATTAATGCAAATTAATTGTTCCATACATCAATGACTGTAATAATTTGAATATAAAAATTGAAAAAAGAAAGGAAGGAAAATAACTTTAAGCTCTCAGATAAAATTAATCTTTAAAGATCTTTAATTATATTATCAAACCTGTCCCTCCAACAAAATTATATCTTGCACCATACAAGATGACCATCAACTTCTGACCCTATCTCAATGTTGATAATTGATTCGTTCTACCATAAACTTTCCCACCGCCCAAGAGTCCTGTAGAAATAATAAACAATTAGCAATTTTTCACAATATTTGACAAGTACCCGTACAGTAATTACCAATCGTTGATTAACAAAGTAATAACCCAAAATCAAATCTAAAAAAACTGAAAAAAAAATACTCGGAGAAAAAAGAATTCTAATTTGAAAACCAGACAAGAGCTTACAAAAAATAAAATAATAAATAAAGAAAAAAGACTTTTCGAGAGAGAAAAAAAAACATTCGTTTGTGAAATTGCCATGTCCACTTGCATCGGCGAATCACCGCTAACGACTGGCGTCCTCGTCCGCCTTACCTATAAACAAATGAAATGCTTATTAAATCGAAAAGCGCAGTTAAATCGATTATTTAGCAACGGTTCCATTTATCTCTTGACAATGCGCCCGGCCGATTAACAGTAAGACAGAGTCGGGGAGGGAGAGCGACCGAGAGTCGTAAAATATGTTATTGAATTGCAACCCGAATCTGCCGCCTTTCGACGACTATAAGCGATCGCTATTAAATGGCTCCTTTTTGCCGAGTTTTTGAACTCTCAGGCCCACACGAAAGTGGGCGGTGCAGCCCATATTCGAGAGCCGGTTTGAATTTTGCCTCAGAAACAGATGCTTCGGATATTCGTACATATCGGATCGGCTCGAAATTCCGAAATATTATACACCGGCTCCTCTTTTGCTTTGGCCATCGCGGCCACTCTTCCCTCGCGCAAGGGGTGGCTTCTAATTACAGGGCATTGCGTGCGCATTTTTTTTTCTCTCTCCTCTCTTTTGCGCATTTTTGGTGTGACAACGCTCGATAAGGGGGGAGGGAGGGGGGCGCGTCGCGCGTTTCAGCGCTTATAAAGTTTCCAGTTTGCCGAAGAGGCGCGCCGGATTTATGATACTCGGAGAAACATATGTACGGTTGGGCAAACCATTATTTACCTGCGCCCGCAGATACAACGGGCGCTACCTACTCTTATTTTGAATCAATTTATCGCCCGGTTTTAGGCCGGTTGACAGTAAACAACTATTTATATAAGAGGATATTATGTGGTAGCAGTTGGCAAGTGGAGGTTCCGCGATGCGAGCCGAATCAAACGCGGGAAATGTATGATAATTGTTTGTAATTTATCATAATTTATCGCTCCCCTTCAGGGGTAATCGGTAATTGTTTCGCTCCGCGGTGGGGTTATTTATTTAGGGGGTATTTTAGGAATGATTAGTCGCGTTTTTTTGGAACCAGCTCTGATTCAAAGTGGATGCATCATAAATTTACAGTGCCCTGAAAACTGCGGTCACTTACGTGACTTCTACGTTGTATAGGTAAAATTTTCTTTTGTGGCAAGTCTATGAAATTTAAATTTATCGTTCAATAATTACTTACCTCATTAAGTTATTTATTTTTATTTCATTTGATTGTATAAAAATAGAGAAACATTTCTCGACCCAAACTATCACTTACAATAACTCAAAACAAAAACTCGAATTATAATTACATTTCTGAATTATAATTAATCATAAAGATAAGTTAATTTTCCTGTAATCCCACAGTTTATTACAAGATTTTACTGGCTGTTCAATATTTTGACACTAAAAGAAAATAATAGTCATTTTTAATAAAAAGTTTGACACCATACTTGCAGAGTATCAGGCCAAATTACTAAGATTTAAAATGTTCTGATTATCAGATTATTTTTTTTTTTTTTTTTTTTTTATAAATTAAACTTTAAACAATTTCGTTAAACAAATAATCATCGAAATGCGAAAACAAAGTTACTGAAACATCACAATGTCGCAATGCGTTAATTACGTATCGTGCTTCCACTGCGATTCCCCTTTATTTCCTGACATCATATCCAGCAGAAATCACTTTTCGCCACATTGCACATTCCATCAATTATTTATTACTTTTCGACACTTTTATTTCAAAGTATAAGCGGACATTATCATTTATATGACATTTCTACAGTGTTACACTCTGCAGATACACATTACGTCAATCATAACATTTTTTCACGTCCCGTATTAAAAGTATGTCAACGTTAAACATTCTGAAATGTACACAGAACTTGAATGAAAATTAACCGAAATGAATATTTACTCGGAAAGTCCTCATTTACGCTCAGGTAGTTACGTAATTGTACGTCTGACTATTATCAGCTGCAAAACACCAATTAAGCTTTAATAAATCATTTCTGCAAACATTGGATCAATTTGAAATGTATGACGTATTAATTGATTTGTTTCAAAAGTGATTCTTAAGAAATTCACTCCACTGATAAAAAAGAATTCTTTTCTTCTCCGAGTGACGAGGATTTAATTGGATATTATTCGGCAATATATTACTTTAGCAGCTGACTGTCAATTGGACACTTGCCAACTACTTGCTCACGCAGAAATCTATTCTGCGTGTTACACGGGGAAGAACCTCACAAAGCTTTTCTAAAAATAGCATTAATTCAACATAATATAATAATGTTGTGCTGACAAAATTAAAGACACACGTGCTCTGTATTAAAATCAATGTGGCAATATTGTACACTGAGAAAAATATTTAAATTTCGCTGTATAATATTTGTTTTACGGTTACTCTTACAATAATTCTGGTTAACTGCACTTGAAAACCACAAATGCACTGATTTTTAATTCTTTAGTTTTATATATACGGATTTAGAGTAATTTCAGCTGGCAATTGAAATGTTTTCAATTGTGCCACTTTATTTGTAAAATTATCTTTAAATTCTATGAATATTTATTTTACACCATCCCACCGTGAGTAACTGTAACAAAACTGAACTAACGTATTTGAATTTCGTTTCATTGAATAAAATCAATACTTTGGCACAGTAGTACATAAGTGCAGAATATGTAAACGTATATTTTATTGTCCTGGAACAAATTCCATGTTAACTTGTTTTAAATTCTTCCTAGTCCTACCGCTTTGTATTGGACGTGTCAGATATTCGTAAGAATCCAAGGAAGAAGAAAGAATTTCAAACAAAACAGCTTCGAACTTTTTTCTTCGCCGTTAAAATTCCATCAAAGAGAACTCTCATTTTTACTACGCAATTTTTATGCTAATAGTAACGTATAATTATTATAATGATAAAAAAAGGTACGGTTCTACAATTACACATCTTGCAGCATCGAATTAATACAATTCACACGGGAAATCAGCGGTTTAAAATAAATAACAAAGAAATGAAATTTCGAAAAAAACAACTTTTTAGAATAATGAAACACTGATGCTAACACAAAATCTGAATGTCGCATTCAGGTGTTTCAAGTTGCAGGGGAATCTGAATGACGTAATATATTAAAATTTGCGATATTCAATAAAACGTAAACTTGTTTCGCGGTGTCTTTTTAAACACTCGCATGAAAACTGATAGTGTTCGGCATTATCTTTTAAAAAACTCGTCGATTATACTTAATTATTCGCGTCTAATGTAATGTTTTACGTGTATCGTAAATAAAACAAGTAATAAAAGTCCTCGGATTGTATTATTAATTGGATGAAACTAAGCCTAAGAGTTTAATTTCTAATCAATTTTCTGTTTAGTACCTGCAAGCGACGAGTCATAAAAACTGTTTAAAGCGCAATTAATATTACTTTGTAATAAAATAAGAAAAAAGGATCGTTAAAGAAAACGGAAAGTTGACACATTGTTACAAAACCTATACAAATTAAAGACCTGACTCGAGTTTTGAATTTCTTCTATTCAAAGTTATAATAGCTGTAAATTTGATTGATATACTACAAACAGAAAAAAGTTAAAACAGAAATTACTATACTATACAACAACGCTGACGTAGAACATATTTAAGTGATCGAAAAAAGTAGAATTAAAAATAAAGAAACGATTTTCAAATTAGTATATTGATGATGTTTATTTACTATTATTTAGATCAATTCAATTTATTAAAACATTGATACGAACTTGTCATTAAATTTAAAAAAATTATATAATTAAAAAACTTATCGGGCTGAGCGTTGATGCAAAATAAAACTACCGTAAATTTGCTGGAATTTATCCTGTTAGATAAATGGATGAATCATGAAAAAGAGATTTTGAATGCACAAATGTAGCAAACATACACGGCTAGCTATTAATATGGAAGTTTTTAATTGATTCAATCACGTTCAGATATTTAACAGATTTTCGTCAATCGCGAATTTCATGTTCCTGCATTTAATACTTTAACTGTTTACGTTGAAATGAAATGTAATAACACTTAACTCGCGTTCCTCTTTATTTAATTAGTCGAATAATATCGTGAATGAAATCAAGAATAATGAACGAATCAAAAAGTATAAAGTTATTTGTACAGGGTAAATGGTAAAGTAAAGTAGAATCTTGTTATTAATACGTACGTGTAAAGTAAAAAATGTATAAAATAAATGAAAGATGTTATGACCGGAAACAAAATCATCCGGCCTCGATTGTGCTATTATAGATAAGGCGAAATCTTAAAACGTGCACAAAGAAACGTTTGACTGGCTAAAAGAAACAAAGCTGCATACAAGTTAATTAATATGCTAAAAATAAAACAATAAATGATACGGGTTTGTATTCATCTTATTATTTTAATAATTTAATAATGTATTTCACTCGTACACAGTTAGATGGATAATTTTACATATTTAATTAAAAATAACATGATATTACAAAGCGACGAGAAAAAGTGTGTTCATCTTTGAAAACTAGCTGATGAAAGTGAAGATATGAGGATTAAAAGAAAAGAGTATAAAATCACATACATTTTATTTTTAATATTATAATAATTAATTTTTAAATTACAATCCTTTTATATTTACTCGTATCAAGTTAACATATCATTAAATAAGATTAACTAATGGTATCAAAACTAAATGATTTGCATTTTCGTAAACTGTAAAATTTTCAGCAAATTTAAGTCTTAATATAATATGATACATTTTTTCAATAAAAATCTACAATACGAAATCAAAATCTTATGAAATATATTTTAAGGACACAATAATTTTTAATATAAATAACAATTCGTGCAGGACTATTTCTTTTCTTATATGAATAATTCATCGACTTTAGGATGACTACAAACGATTTGGAAAAAAAGGGTGTAATCAAGCTCGGATGTGTCAAAGTAAGGTTCGTAGTGCTTAAGAATTGAATATGTAAATCCAAAGGAAAATATCGTTTCCCAATATCTGACACCACAATTGATTAATACCGTAAGATTTTTTAAAATAACAATTCCACCGTTTCGCGTGTATACTTTTATAAAAATACTCAGTCCGGGTAAGAGCGGCCCGGCACCGCCTTAAGCCTTTATCAGCGTGGAATCGTTTTCGCACCGAAGCTTTCGTCGCGCTTAATCCGATCGTGGCAGCTAATGAAAAACGCGTAAAAAGTTTCGAAACAAAAATCAAACGGAGAGGCCAAACGATTATCGAATTGATCGATTTGTTAGTGCCAAGTCAGCGTCCGTCTTGCGGCGCGGCGTGGACCCTAGGCACATATAAGACACGGAGAAAAAAAAAAGAATAGTAAAAGTTAGAAACCAGAAGATTTCAAATTTTGATGAACTATATTCTAATTTTTGATAAACTTTTTATTTCATGTTTCATCCATAAAAACAGTTTACTCAAATTTAATAAATAGAATGACAAGTTGTACAAAATTACCTAGAATTACAAATGTGAATAGGCTGATTTAATAAATTTGAATAATTTAGTTTACCAAATAATGATATTTTGCAAGAGTTTAATGCCAAACTATACTTTTTATTAAAAATTGATAATTTTTTTTCCTCGGTGTACAGAAGAGTTGAGGTGCCTCTCGCGGAGAATTATTTACGAGAATTTCTAAAGGGAAACCTGGGATGACGTCGCCGAAATGCCTCATCCCCGCCCTCCTTTTACGTAAAGCCGCGCGACGTTCTCCGCTGGACATTTGACGAGGCACAAATGACACCACGTGTACAGATAATTCGAAAACGTCAATTCATACGTTCTCGACGCACACTCGTTTATACATTATTTATTACGTTCCAAATTGAATATTTATTATATATACATATATATGAACGGTATGTAACGTGCTGTATGTTTACACGTTTTCTGTAATGAGGGAATTGTTGTCGCTCTATCGCATTATCATCGCTTCATGTTCTGTCGCAGTGACGATAAATTATCTTCGAAAGCGATACTTATTTTTGTTTAATTTATCATCTCATGTATTTATTTGATCTATTTAACACGTCGCTTTGTTCGCTGATTATTTTTATCGCAAATTATTGCGACAGTCCCATCAAGAACTTTTGCCCGCTCGAAGTCGCGACAATGAGTTTCAATAATTATTCAGTTTGGTTGGAAATTTAAGCTCAGCAAATGACATTAACGCTGGGTCGATTGATTATTTAAAGTGAAACTCAATGTGTTCATATCAACTTGTTGAACAGAATGTAAAAATCACACGAACGAGAAATAAAAGTTTTAAGTGATATATTTTCGTTTAATGCTGGCGACCAATTTAACAAATTAAATATTATTCTTTGTGATTAACAATATGACAAAAATAGAGATTGAGATATCAATTAGCACAAAATATCCTCAGGATATCCTGAGAATATCGTAACATACCACAAATGTACTAATTATATCTTACGATATTTGTGCTTATAGGGATTTTGGGAAAGATTATTAATGGTAAAATAAGAGGAATTTATTAATAATTACTATATATACTATTAGTATACTTTCCTTATAATATATTATAGTAAAATTTATAAAATACACTTGAAAAATTATTGTTAAAAAGGAATAGAACCTATTACCTCAGAGCCACCAAGTCCCAGCAAAGTAAGCCGGTAGACCTGCCCGAAAAACGATACCCTAAAAAGGGCTTTGGTTGAATCTATTCGAGATTGCCAATTTAACAAACATATTATTAAAATGACATCTTTATAATATTAAATAATATTAAATAATATTCAAAAAAGATTTTATACACTTACTCGCCTTATCAGCAATGAAAACATGTGCACGAAAAATTGCCAAAAATCCAAACAAGAACGAATAATTTATTGTTAGAATAGAATAACTTTAACGGTGGACGGCGATTCAGTAAAGTGGTGAAAATTATTGGAATTCAATACAGATCAATTACGACGGCCGCGTAAAATAATTTGCAATTCCGAAGGTGGAAAGATAATTTTGAATTTGATTACAACACTCGACAAGGCGTGTCTGTCAACTCCAGTTTTATTAATAGGGATCAGATGTAATATATTTTGGACAATTGCTTTGGCCCGATCGCACCTCAGGGTACACGCCGAGGATCGTCGACATATCGATTCGCTGTCAATTCGGCGCGCACTCGTCAGATAAAATGATCGATGTGCCATGACTGTACGCGGCCGAGTGTGATTTTGAAGGGAAGTTGGAGCGTTACAAGCGTAACGCTTGCACGGCCCCGGCCACTCCGAGTCTTACAACACTTCGTTACGAAGGCTCTCCTCGTCATCGCCGTCGCCGACGATGACGCGCTGAAAATTATATAAGTGCTTAGAATTCCCCGGCTAAGCGACGGACATTCTCGGAGCGCTGTTTTGAATGGCAGTCATGAGGCGAACGAACGATATACATCGCCGCATGGTGCATATCAAAAAACACGACGCTCCAAGGCCCCGAAAGGTCACGTCTCAAACATCTAACAAGCCCCTTTTTTGTTGCTGTTTGAAAAGTGCATTTTTCGATGCGATTAACATACGACTTTTTATTTTTGCCACGGCGCCTTTTTATGCTAATCGCGCCGACGTTGACTCCAACGAGATCACTATCGCGGTCATTTTACGTGGGACCTTGTTAACGCGACCGTACGCTTCCTGGTTTAGAAGCCCCGACGCACGCTTCATTCCAACAATTGCGCAGGGCGCTTTTCAGCGATTTAGCCTTTTAATTTCGTCTCCTCCTTTCGTGTAAGACTCTCCAAACCGCCAAGATTACAGACAATTTTTATGGGAAAATCCGCCATATTTATTTCCCAGCTGAAGCTAATGTGTGATGTTTATTTGGTTCTGAAATATTTAGACTGAATAGCACCCAGTTTTACTTTTTCCGTCAAGTAATATTTTGGAGAAAATAATCAGTCATTTCGATTTCAAATATCATCTGTTTACATTATTCGAAATAAAAATTCCTCCAGGAAAAATAGGTCTCTTATCGCTAAACGCTTGTAAATAAAATCAATATTCATTTATACTTATAGTTCATTTAATTGGATTTCATTCAACCGTAAGTATCAGTTGAAAATAAGAAATGTTGTCCCAGATGTTTGAATTATTATTATTCGTTTCTTATAATAGACGTCTTTGGCTATATATTCCCTCTGTTTATTTAAATAAATGAAGTCGGTACTAGAACCAAGGAACGTACCGATAAAACCCTCAAAAGAAAAGATTTTGAGGGTTTGAATTAGTAAAAGCTATGAAGTATTTTTAATTTGGATCAACACACTTCGACACTGAAGATTAAATTTTAAATATTTTTTTAAAGTTTTGTTACAGTTCTATTATAGCCTAACCAGTTTATTTGACGTCACAATACTCTACGCGTGAAACTATATACATTTTCACTTGAAAAAACTGTATGTTTGTAAGTTAATATTTGATAATGTTTAGAACTCTGTTACTCCTAAGCCAGTTTCTCAAAATATAATAACCCCTCAAAAAATAATAAGTTTGTCGCAAATTAGAATTCAATTTACTAAAACTTGAAATACACTGGTTTTCAGATTATAATATTCCTTTTTATCCACGTAGTTTTAAATTGTTCGTGAGCGATCTAAAATGACTGATTGCGATTAAAAAAGATTAAAATTTAATCTCCGATTTTAAATAATTCCAATGAAATTTTTTCAAACGATATAATAACTTTAAAATCTGTATCGCAGCTTATTAAAAGAAGATAAAAGAAGGAAACTACAAATTGGATAGCTTTTGATACGGTATCATAGCCACAGTCATAATCTGTTTAATCGTCTCTTATATGGCCTTTTGGAAATAAAAAAGTCGCCCGTAAAGATTAACAATATGGTAAGACGTTTGAAAGGTGGATTTCCTTTGAACATGTGTCTCTCGCATTTTTCACAAGAAAATGAGAGAATCCTGGTCATCTGGTTATTTAACAAGGCTCTTCAAAATTATGGTACCGGGGATTAGATATTATATCTACCTGCCACCTGGTCAACGCCATCTAGCTTAAGCACACTTTTATCCTCTTTATACCTGCTGCGAGCCATGATAAAGTTGACCCTCTTAATTGGACCGAAAGCTTTCTTTGATCTACTCCACCGCAAACGTACAATATCCTTACAAGTAAAACATTTCATTTTAATCAGTGTACTCGTTTCAACTTGGACTTATGAATATTCAATTAGTGCATCGAAATAACAAATTTTATATATAACGCCGATATTTTCGTATCCATTCTCCAGTTACCAAACACTCCGCCCAATAAATACAGTTTTATTTATAAATTAATTCCCGGTCGCATTAAAAACAAAAATAAATTTGTTTTCACAAAGCAAATGGACGCGCACCTTTTTTGATGCTTTTAGTGGGCGCGCATACAAATTAGTGAGAGGAGAGACAATGTTTTATGCAACGAAAAAAGTGTGCCCCATTAGAATCCGAACCCACCAACATAAGTTTCAATTCAAATCCGCAGTCTCTTGTTTAGACATCTGAGCTATGACAACCCCTAATTAGTGCGCTATTAACTGCGTATATTTAAAGAATATAGTCAAACCGAGAGATTGACACACGATATAAATATAACGTATGGAACCTGCAGCAGTAACATTCCTGTCATATTAATGTTACGTTCAACATGTTAATAACACAATATTTTTAATATTGCATTAATTTTCACATTAAAATTGTATTCAATAGGAAATGTTGCCAAAGTTACGAATACTGGTTATTTTGTTTACCAGTGCAGTGACAGAATGGTGCCAGTAATGGAGTGGTACCACTGGGTCAGTACCATCTAACTAAATGTACCAGTTGTATATCTATACCCTGTCAGTAATCATCCAACGTTGGTATTACATGAAATATCTCACATCTGGTTGTATTCTGTTTTTGTTGATAATTAACTTAGAACCAATACAGGCCCATATCCGTCGTTTACCAAAGTCTGACTAACAGTACCATATCCACTCTGGCAATTTCCTAGATGGTATATTTATATATATATAAATATATGCAAGCCAGTGGGTGAGAAACGCGTGACGTATTTGTCGAATTAATGCAATTACGTCTGTTTTAATTTTATCATTAAAAATACAAGCTGGAATTTTACACGTGGTTCCGGTTGTAATTAAGCGTGAATCTCGGTAAATTTGGATGTTTTGTTTTCGGGGGAGCTTTTGGAAGCTGACTCAAAGTAGTTAACAAAGCCCACTTCACAACAGTAAGGTATGTTCTACATCAGTACTCTAAAACAAACACATTTCAAGAGCACCTTTATCACGTCTGTTATTTCAGCGCGACCGAGTTTATCAGTTGATTTTCGTGAAATTAGCTCAACTAAAATAATGACACAAAAAATAACACCGTCCCCATTAAGATGCGCGCCAACTAACTGCCGGCTTTATCCGTGTTACGTGCTAAACATTCAGATGATAATTCGCGCGGCGAAAAAGCGGCAGATTAGGGGGAAGTGATCGTTGATTTAAAACGAAATTCTCCTGTTTACCGTCGCATCGCATTTGCAAATCAAACGTCGATTTCGCGAGAGCTTGGCGAGCTCATCAATCACCGCTAAATAAACAGTGTAAAAGTAAAATACGCGATCCGTGCAAATGAATGGGGAAAGGAAAAGAAAACAAGAGACGAAAGGGACCAATAAGGTCACGCTCGCAGTTCTAATGCGGCGGCATGTAAATCCGGCCAAAGCCAGATTAAATTTTAATAATTCAATTTTGGCTTACCTCGAAATCCAGTCGACCGGTAAAACGAATCGGCTGGTCCTGCATAGGTAAACTAGATTGGATATAAACTGGTAATTGATGGGATTTGATTGGCTTCGTACTATATGGATCCCATCCGGTGTTCAATAACATTTCCTCGAGTTGGCCTCCGCCTAGTCCAATGCGTGGGTGCGACACTATCAATGATTACACCATCTAATGCAGTTCGTCGGAAAATTGCGATGAATTGTAAACAAAAATATCGAATATTAACACTTAGCACTATTTTCATGGTTTTGTCATTAATGCCCCTACTGACGAGAACCCATATCTGCGTTAAAAGTAATAATTATATTAGCTATTTTATCCATTTGACTTCCTATCAGTAAATAGAAACTCTCGCCTGCTGCAAAATATACTAAGACGTAAAAGAATGCAAAAGTCTTGTTGATTGGTGGATCTTTGCTTTCTTTAATAAAAAGTAAGTTCAATGTGCCCTTTTTCACTATTTAATTCGGCATTGTCTGGTAAGAATTAATAAAATTAGAATTGAATAGACGCAATCCGCAATTTAGGTGTTAGGTTTGTCAAAATAAAGCAAAACTATATTCAAAGAACTATAGTTTATTATGGTATAGAACTATATTTATTATAGTTTAAATATTTGCAACTTAATTTGCAAATAACGATATTGAAATTTTCGTACAGAATATTTCGCATTTTAAATAACTAATTTAAATAACCCCTATTTTTCCCCTCATTTTAAATGAAGGGAAAAAAATACGGATTAAAAGTTATTGCATTTATTTCACATTACTTCTTTGAGGATATCAATTGAAATCAATTTAAATGTTGAATGAGAAATTAGAACCGGTTACAATGTCATGCTCAATGAATCTCAATACATTAATTACTGCAATTGTCGTACCTACGCAAAATAACGGTAACATTAAAATGGTAAATAAATGTTTAAATGATTTCATTGATTATAGTTAAATGTGTAGTTCTGTGGAAATATTCAGTACTGCAGCAGAATAATTTAAACTGTTTAACCATCTACCAAAATAAGAAACACAATATTGTAATATTATAAATACAATATAATGTTAATGGTATATTATTATTCGCATTTATAAACATGTGTGAAACAAGAATGATGAAAAAGGAACCTTTATTTTTAGATTGTTTAATGTTCTTTTTTGAATCGTGTTCTTAATTTTTTGCAAAACCTCACCAATCCAGATTAATCTTTACTCGGGTACTTTTCTTCCCAATGTTCTTGTTTTAAGTCTGTATATAGCCATAGAGTGAAGAATTTTGATACAAAAAAAATGTCTTCTCACATCAGAGTGTCAGACGAAAAGCAGCATTTGCATAAAATTAGCTTTTTTATTTTGGAATTCTAATGTGACGTTTCGTGTACAGTGAAAAAAATGATTAATTACTTTGGTACCACTTTATCATATTTTGATGAAGGTAAATTGTTGTTAAATTGTTGATTATAATGGTAATAAAATGTAATGTTTGGGAAAAAAGTGAACGCGGCTAATATGACGCAGCAAAATTCGGACAGTCGTACAGAATATACATAAAAAGATAATTGATTATAAGAGGATAGTATTGAATAATTTTTTTTGACGCTGGAGAAATTCTTAATGCAGTTAAACAGTTTTAGTGTATGAACGAATAATTTATTTTCGAAACTTGTACAATACGCGTTACAGAAATTGTGTCATGTGATATTTTAAAAGTAACTGATAATAATTTTTGTAAATGGTACTGTATTCTACGTAAAGATTCTTTAACATAAATACCTAATACATTCTACTGAAAATTGGTATTAAAATAAAAATAGCACAATAATTATTTGTTTCGTGCTTTTACTTGTTTTATGAAAAAACAAGTAATAAAAATTATTAATATACTACATGCAACTGATAAATATATTCCGTTTCATAATTTAATACTTAGCTGTTAAGTTAACTCTGAATAATATTTTTTATTTCATGAAACATGTTTGTTTGTATTCTGAATGCAAATTTATTTAAAAATTGCTCATGAATAATTTGATTTAATAATAATTGAAACACATTTTTCAGAGCGATAAACTTTACATAAATTCAATATATTTTTCATAAGTTCAGGAAAGAAAAAAAATGTTTTTCTTGCGTAACAATTATAAGTGTGTGTAAAAGCAAATTCATTAGTAATATTTGAAATAAGAAATTCATATACTCTTCAATAAAAATTGATACTTTTACTCTCAGTGTATCTCAATGTAAAGGTTCCAAAAATATATAACTTAATAAGTATTCCTATTGCTTCTTTCGAAACGATGTAATTTTATGTTAATACACTCAAAGGTACGTTAACCGAACGATGAAATATGCGAAACACAGCTATTGCATTATTATTGTTTATTACAACTTAAAGTCTCGTAATTTTAATAGCACAATTAAAATTCTGATCGCGCAGAACAGTAGATTGTTCGCACTACCCCGTCGTACTCAATGATCATCCGGTAATCGATCTGATTTGAACTTGAACTGCAACAGTCGTGTAATGGGTCACGTAAAACAATAAATAACAGATCTATTGCGTACCGACGAAGAGACACCTGTCCTCCGTTCTTTAAACAACCTTGCACGAACCGCAGCGCGCATTCTTCGCAACATTCTATCCGCGTTTGTTTTAGAAGCGTGATTAATTGTTCCTGGCAAACTTATCTTCACAGCCACTTAAGAAAAGCCTCGTGTTCGCGCTCCTTCTTTAAACACGCACGGGCTATCGAAATCCAGCAACGTGACTCTTCGTCACCCAGGACAATCCTGCGCAATTTACATACGACTCGTGATTGAAATGCCAATACGCGTTCCCAGTCGTTTATATTTGCATGAAAAGTCATTTTTATGGCGGACTCTATTTTTTAAGCGAATTTTCTGTCATGCATTTTTCATGCGACGAAACGATGGTCAGTGATTCTTGGGATACGGATATCGCTCGGCTTGGCCCCGCAATAAATTACAAAATAGGAAATTGCGTAATTGCTCATTGTTTCTCACTATTCTGGACCTCGGAATAATTTTATTCCTCTTCCTAAAAAAGGTGAATTAACTTCATTTTAAAATTCTCTGCACTAATATTTGAATAAGAGTTTGAAAGAAATCTTCGTTTCTATGATATTTATTTTTCTAGAAAAAAAAAATGTTAAATATGATGAAATAATTCCAACTATAATATTACTGACATGTAAGAAGTGAAGAATAGTAATAGTTATTTTGACTAGCGGACAAACTCAACTGACTTATATAGTACAGAATGTTTTTGGTTCTGCTTTTGAAATGATATTTTCTAGTACAATTTGTATAGGATATTTTTGGAAGTACGACAGTAAAAAAAAAGGGAAGGAATTATTTAGTGACGCCTTTCGTTCGAACCAGACATTTAAACGAGGAAATTCTACACTTTATAAATAGCAGTCATAGTCACACGCTAAGGTTTATCATACTGATACAGAGAGATACTAAAACAGGTGTACCATTCTTAGGTTAATCTTTAATTAAGCGCGTGGCGCATTTGGAATGTCAGAAAGATATTTTGATGTGAATGTATATCAAGCAAAAATAATTCATACACCAAATTTCATTCTAAAAATACCAAGGGCCACGTTGAAGTTGTAATAACAAAATATATATTTTCTTAATACAACTAAAAATAGAGCATTGTATTTAATATTGTTTTAAAACCTACTCTCCTTAATAAGCGTACATAATTACGTCAAGCTTTTATTTTAGAACTTATTTAAATCATTTCTTCAGATGTTTTCTCGCAAAGTTCAAATAAATTTCTGGATCATTTATTAATCATTTCAATACAAGAAAATTATTCAGCTAAAAGGACACTTGATATTACATACAAAAACAATAAGTAGTGTCAGAAAATTATTTCTATTAAACCGTAAAGTTTAAAAGAGTGTTCGCGTAACGATTCCCAAGTGGACATATTTAATTTGCTAAACCTGCAACAATTCGTATTCATTTAAAACAATGGACAAGTTATGATGAATTTCAAACAAGTACTCCGCTCAAGTTTTTTAGCAGTGTACATTTGCACAGAAAGTTATAATGTTTTAATTAACATTTTTACATACAATTTATTATGACAAATAATTAAGCATTAAACTGAACAAATTCTTTGTTATTTATATGACGAAATATTATCGTGTTAATACTGACACAGCCCTGTAAATTTAAGCAGTAAATGCAAACAGTTTCTTTTTTTCAATATACAACTTTGTCTTCATTTCTAGTAAATTATCCTATTTGGGCTATTTAGAATCGTGCGTTTGCTCCAACAAATGAATTTCTAGCCGCAGCCCTGAGGCGCGTGTCAAAAATTTCACAAAATCCTGCAAGAACGAATAGTAATGAGCCAACGGGCGGGAAACAATCAAACGCAGCAGATAATACGGTCCCGCCGAGCGCGCAGAATCCTTTTCTCATGCCACATACCGCGCGTTTGGCAAAATGGCCCGCGCCTGATTACACCTCCGCCGCAGAGAGGGTAACCATAAATAAATATTTAGCTTCAATAATATATCGCATTAACCCCATTGAAATCCGCACAAGTATGTCCCATAAGCCATAAACAGTCGAAGGAGGAACGTGTTATTTGTGGCGGGGCCTCGAGCAGCGAATTTGCAAGCGGCGTCGAGTCCGGGGAATGCGGTCCCGGCGATTTGCATCCCGCGTGCGTCCAATCGCTAACGTTCGATTATAAATACAGTATCGTCCGGCAGTAATAAAGTCAGAGCCAACTGTTAAAAAATAACTGACGAATGAATCTGCACTTTTATGCGCGAACAAACATTGCCATTCGCGCGATAATCCCGAAACAAATCACTCGTGCTCCTTTGACTCGCTGCGAATCATAAATTATCGGGGCAACAAAAAAAAAAGAGTAATGTGCGTGAAAAATTGAAAACGCACAAAGCGATCCTCTTGAAAAATTGATAGAATTTAAGATAACCCCGGCGCGATGGAAAAAATGTAAATAAACCCCGTTCGTTTATTTGCCGAAAAGAAAAGAAGAAAAAGGAAAAAAAGGGGGGAAGAAAAAAACAATGAAGAAAGACGAGGAGGAACGGTGGAGAGGGGTGGGGGAATAAAAGTGCGAAAAAAGAAAGACGGAGGAGAAGAGACGACAAGGAGCAGTAGCGCCACGGGCTACGAGCGGAGCGATAATTTATCGTGGCATTACTCATGAACGGACACCTCAATGGACGCGAGGGAAAAGCCCGTGTGTGTGCGCTTTGACGTCCGGCGTGTCCGGCACCGTAGATGATATTGTTTAACCCCAGCGCACGCTACTAACCCGACGGGGAATGCGTTTCACTAGACTCGGGGAAGCAGCCAGAAGGTCACGCCGGCTGTACATCATGCACCGCCGGGCCCGAACGGGCCCGAGCGGGCCCGCGAGATATACTCTTTCTGGCTCCCTCCGCCGGCCTCTCCCGGCGCAGCCTACCTACATATTTTAGTCCGCAACTTGTGTGGCGGCCATCACTGTTTAATCACCTTTGGACGAGCGCGCGGATCATGTTTATCGTCGACTTTGTTTTATCATCCGAGTCGCTGAGACAAGAGCCACTCGCTCCTAAAGATGTTTGTTTAACAGCCCCGCGCGGGTGTAAAAACTGCTTAAATTAACATTTCAAGTGTGCTCCAACCTGACGAAATGTTGTCCAGTTAATATTCAATATGCATAGAGAAAAATTCAACCAACATGAACCTTAAAATACCTATAAAGTATTAACCTTATTGTTTACCTATGATAATTGTGATATTGTAAATTATCATTTGAATAGAGTTACCAAAGGAAGATTTATCTTTCGAAAGGAAACAGAAATTACCATGACTGATAACTGTGTATAATGATAACTCTGAGTGTAACGTTTATAATAAGTTCACGTATTATTAAAGCATGAGTATCTCCTGCACGTTAGAACAATTAACGAATAACGTGGAGAAAAAAATGATTGGCAAGTTGTTTTATATGTTGGCCAGGTGTACAAAGTATTTATAGAATCTGGATTTTAATCCTTCTATGCACCGACACCTAATATCTTGCGTGAAAGTAACTGATGGATACTGTTGCTGAATTCTTCAATGTCACTCGTGCTGAAAAATTCCATATGCACCATATGCGAACTGTGCATCTGACTTCAGAAAAAAGATGATTATGACCAATCTGGTGTAAAACCTAATGAGGTTTGCCAAAATGGAAATCGCCGTTAATGATCTGTATGAAGATAATAATATCATTTAATAATACAAAGCATATCATTTAACAGTAAAACTTTTTCACATTTTTGAAGTCGAGGATATAATCATTCATTAAATATATAAATAATGGTAAATAAAATACAATTATGTATTTCCAGCAATTTTAATGGCTACACAGTGATGCCCCTGATAATATACTACTCTTTTGTCACGAGTGCCAAAACTTTCTACATCTATTACAGATATCCATTCTTTCTACATAATATTTAACTAAAATTAAAATAACTATACTATTGTCTTATAGACACTTTCACTATAATTCTAAATATACACAAATTGAGCAATGCAACATTTACATAGAAAATATTAACTGACACTGTGCGTGACATTTGTTCGTCTGAAATATATAACAACGTCTTAAACATTTCAGCAACAAGTCGCACTACGGTTCACTGAACCGGCTTTTCGCATTGGAAATTTTACATGGTATTGATCACTTTTAATCTATTGTCAATGTATCAGCGCGAAAAAGTAGTCATTGTTTGAATAACTCGGGAGTTACTAGACACGTGACTGTTATTTACAGGCAATATTGGTTGCGGCACCGGCAGTGGTAACAATGCGTCGCGAACGTTCCCTGCTAAGATGATATATTAATAAGTTAAGGAGTTACGCAAATAACTTTGATCGCGAGACATCATTCTTATATACTCGACATTTAAATAAAAGATAATTCGCGAAACCGTTTGCAAGATATTTTAAATCGCTACAAATCAACTTCATCCGTTCAATCACGATTTGCTTTATTTAAGATTACAACACATTACAATTTATTGCAGCTTAACGAATTGTTCTTTTAAAGAAGATACGTTTGTTATAAAATGTTTAATTTAATGAGCAGTATAAATATTTCATTCCAGTTAAAGTATTTGATTAATACAATTTTCTCTCTATTTACACGATTTATGATAAAAAATCTTCCTCTGGATATATCGAATAAAAAATATATTTTCATCCGTCAATTTTCTTTGAAATGTTAAAAAAGTGAGTAAATGATATCAAACTGAAGGTAACTTCGTATGATCGGATTTTACACGGTAAGCTTACAATATATTTTCCACAAAGGCGTCCAAACACAAATTATTCTACTAATATTAAAATTTAAACGTAATTTCTTTTTCTAAATTCAGTTAATTTTCACGCATTAAAGTTTCACAGCAAGTGAAAGGATCGTCTTCTAAACCGTGATAAAAAAATTCAACACCGTCTCCTCGATCACAAACCGCAAGAAGTCGTTTATAAATAGAAATATCTGGGACAATGGTGATAGAATTTCAAGTGAGACCAAATTTTAGCGATTCAAATCCGATCTCGCTTCGATTCGATCCTAAGATAAAGCATCTTAATGATAAATCGGCTGACGAAGACAAGTTCCATTTGGAATAGATCTAACGATAAACATTCGATTTCCTATATGTAAAGGTCATCAGACAAGATGGAGGTTCAAATCATTGGCATATTAAACCCATTAAAGCATGCCCTTTGGCAGCTATCTAAAAACAATCAAATTTGCATTAAATTTTCGTATTAAAACACTACGCACATTCAGATAAATGTGAAATAAAAATTAAATATTTAAAAGAAACAATTTACTATGTTTGAACCTAATAAAGGTATATATACAATAATAATTTCACTCAATAACAGAAGGTTATATTAGAAATACAAATAGGTATCAACAAAATGTTACTCTTAAAATAGTTAAATTTTTCATATACATTTCTCTTAGTTCAATAAAGGAAAACAAATAAGTATTGTCGTGCGTTGTCATTTAGTTTTGTGAATTAATTTATGAGGATGATGAGCTTAAATAAACAGGAAAATTAGTTGCAGTACTATATCCTAAGATTATCGTAAGTGGATAAATAATTTTTTTAAATTTATCCTAGTTTTTACGATCGAAATAGATTACGTGTTAGCTGAAGAAGTTAAAAATGTCCTCGTTTTAATCGTTATAATTTAGTCTTGCGTCGTGCATAAATTTCTAAAGGCATTGTTTATTTTAGTCAGTTTTTTCTTTCTAAACCATCAACAAGATTGTTAAATAAGTTTACCAATTATAAAGGTTGATTATTAGAGATTGTACAGACAAAATTAAAATTACGATCAAATTTGTGAGACTAAAGCATAAATGATGTTGAAGTTAAAATTTGATTAGACAACCTATTTTTACACCGAGAAAAGTGCAGTTTCGTATAATATTGTTCTTGAAACATTATGATTATCCCTGGAACAAAAATATTAGAGTTTCGCAATGTCTCAGGCTCGACTTTTTCAAGCCGAAACTTTATGTTCTTTGTTCCGGTACAAACATAAAACACTTGTATCATATTTTTATCGTAATATATTTCTTAGTGTAGCTGTGTTGACAACTAGGAAGAATTTCTTAGATAATTTTATAATTCTAAAATAGTTTTAGGATGATAGATTATGTTTACGCAACTATTAGTAACGTTTGTAAACAAAATTATGAATTCACTTGAGGACACCTGAATACATTCAGATATTCCATATCATTTATTACGTTGTGACAAGTTAGACTTTATTATAACTGAAATAAGCATTAGGATGGGTATAATATACTTGGTACAATTAGTTCATTTACATTCTTTAACAACTACATAAAAGTTACATACTTTGAAAACAGTTGAGTTGAAGAAGAAAAGCAGAATCATTTTCTTTTAATGAAGAAGATACTTCAGTGAAGTAATATGCTACTTTTATCAGTTTTATATTTAATATTTAATGAAACTTATTTTAATGTTCTTTTTCAGATGACTTTTGATAAGTTAAATTTATCATAACTCCAATCAAGATACTATTCAAATTGGTAAGTTTCAAAATTTTACTCGACATTAACATTCATTAATTTAAATTAAACATTCCCTTTTCGTGCCAACAATTTTACTAATCAACTTTTAATAATTATATATGCAATTTATTATTCGCAAACGACAAATAATGCCTAAAAAATGGACAATTTCCCTAAATAATAGAACATGACATTCAATAAACCCAAACTTCATTAATTCAAAAAACTGACTGCATTATAAATGGAGGTCACCCACTTCCTCTTGCCTCTTACAAAAACTATTAATTTAATACTGTCTGCAAAATATCCTACATAATATATAGGATTATCTAGTAAATATTATATCCAATATTCTCGTCAGAAGAGCTTATTATACTTTGCACCATAAATAGGTTTGCTTGTCAAAATGTCTTAGACACGTAATTCCCATCCTAAAAAAATCATTTAATTTCATCCGCACTATAGCAAATTATTATTTCTCTCAAGATTTAAACGTCATTTGGGCATCTGTCTAAAAGTTGGAGCGTCCCAAGTAGGTCGGGACCCTCGCCACATCTAGTGACTCCATTGACTTCTGATGAAGCATTGTTTCCATTAGACATATCTCATTGCACGAGCATGATTGTCCAGTTAAGGTGAAATGTCACTAAATGGCCACCATAACCTCTTTAATAACATATACCTTTAAATACATTATAAAATAAAATTTATTTAAGAAAAACGCAACGTACATCAAAAGTTAAGCATAATAAGAATTGTTAAATTAGTTTTTATAAAAAACTTTTCTCAGAGAGTTATCTCTCGGAAATCATCTTATCAACTACTTAGAAGTTAGGTTGAAAACAATCTCTAAAAGATAACTTTCTGAGAACAGTTACAATATGTAAAAACTAATTTAAAAATACAAAATATATTTAACTTTTGACATACGTTGCGTTGTTCTTATTTATTTTATAATGTATTTGAAGGTATGTATTATTAAGAAGGATATGTTCGTTCTGAATTGGCTATTTAGTGACATTTCACCTTAAGCATTACTTTTCCTCGGTCGACTCCTAATCAGGCCAACAAGTCACAATGTCAAATCGAGTAATCAGTTCGGCGAATTGACGGGGTGGGGGGGGTTCGGTCTGAATGAAGAATTTTGCATGGAACTGCTACGTAGGAAATGAAAGAGGGAAAAGAGGGAGGAAAGAATCGAAGAAAGGATACCACACATACGGTCACGGAGAACTGCAGTTAGCCCTGTAATTATGGATAAGCAGAAGACTAGAGGGGCTGCGCGGAGAACCCTATAATCTTGACGGGACCGCCTCTTGTTTGCTTGTATAATTACCGGTGCCCTCCTCCAATGGGCCCAATCCATCCGCTCACTCGTCCGTTCGTTCGACATTTCGTTCCTTCATCATCCTTCGGCCATAATGTCGATGTTATTACCTAATGCATCGTGAGTAAGTTTACGGAACGAATGTCGGACGAATTGTAGAGGGTACACTTGGAAATGCTTAAATGCGTTCGGATGTTTTTATTGGAGTAATTGTAATTGGGGGTAGGGCTTTCAAGGGCCGTTTTGCTTCGAAGGCACTTTTTGCGGACGTTTACTTAGAGCAAATTATGATATTTCAAGGAGCGGCGACCAAAACTGGCCCGAATTTCGGAAGTTATTCAAATTGACCCGAGAACGTTTATCCGAATGCGGATGATTGGCCGGAATTATTCGGAACGTGGAATTTACTTTTTACAATTTTAATCATCGATGTCAAATGAATTACTCGGAAAAGATTGCCGGTTAGCCTTTTTGTTTTAGCGTGTGTATGCGTTTTGTGTATGATTATCTTAAACACAAATTCTATCCTGTCCGTCGAAACTGCTGGATCCGGTAAAAAGTCTGGTAGCCTAAAGGTTTCGGTAAATTATTTTATTCGTGCTTTTAATTATACGGTTTGCATTCGGGGCAGAAATATTTGCGATCGTTATCTATAGCGTATGCCACAGACAGCAGACGATCTACGCAAATAGTAAAACGATCTTTTATGGTATAAATATTTATTATTGTAGATCCAGTAAATATGTAAATTACACGTATCCCGGTAGTTAGGCTCGTTCCGACTTATTTCGTATAATTTACTACTAACGACGATCATTTAATACACTTTGTTGGTATGTTTATATTCTTATATTTAAAAAACACGCGCGGGGGAAAAATGTGCGTGCCAAATTTACATATTTCTGTGTTAAATTAACTTACAATCAGTGCTAAAGTATGTAAGCTAATCTTAATTGGCTAGGTTAAATATGAATTTGCTGTTAATGTTCATATCTTAAATGAAACACTCTGCGATATTAATTCAACATATAGTTAGTTTTAAAAATACTAGATGAGTGTAACTCGCCCTCCGGGTGAGATGCCTCTCCATTATATTCTTATTAGAAAGTATAAAACCTCAATGATAAATTTATTATTACACCAAATTTGATTTCCTTTCTGGTAAAGACAAACTGCAATCACAATGGTCGTCTTACTTAATCGAATGTAACGGTCGATTGTCTAATTCCGGTAAATTTCACTTTAATTTAAATGTCCATCTTAGCATCATTGCAATATAATTTGCAAAGCTGCATGACAACATTTTCCGCGCGTTTGCTCGACACCGTTCGAGAAGAAGCATTGAAATCCACAAGGATAAGTGGAAATCCAGGAGACGAAAATGATCCAGAGCGTTTGCTCGGCAAGTGTATTTCATCGACCTCCGCGTCCGATTTCAGCGGTGATATTTGGCCCGAACAATTATTTATTCGCGTACGACTGACAAGCAAACAGCATTTCACTCTTCTCGCGACAACTTCCTGGAACCTCTAAACCGCAAAGCCAGTAAAAAGGAGATATATAAAAATATTACACAAACTCCTTTGGCCGGCTCATTGAAATAAACCATTTATCTGTTATATCGTTTGTTAATGCCAGAAAAGGGAAAAAGGTACTCGGAGCCAAAGCGATTATACGATTGAATGACATTTTTGTGCGATGCAGGAATCAATGGATGTATTTGCTTTTAGTTACATTGAACTGCCAACAATCGCCGGAGACTGATGTACGCAGTTGAAGGGCCATTTAGCGAGCTGGCGTAGCCGGCGGCTGCTGCGATTTCTACGGCCGGTAGCGAGCGCTTTTCGCAAACGACACACCACAGAGACCTTCCTTCCTATTTATCTTTCCTATACATCTGACATCTCGTACAACTTCTGTCGCTGTTGCCCTTTTGCGGAAATCCGGCGCTGCGCGCCAGTCTCCGCTTACCTTTTACGAACGCAATGCCCGCGTCCCGAGCTCCCTGTTATTCAATTACGTAATTTCGCTCCAACACGAAATCTTACTTTCCGCCGGTGGAATCTTCATATTCAATTGATTTCCACGTCCGACGAAGAATTATCCACGCGGAAGTCGAATGGTCTTAATTGTTTTTCGTCGTCGATAAATTACTCGCAAATTGTATGGGGGCACGTGAGTTAAAAACGCGCTAATAAGGCGTCCCAACGTGACACTTGTTTCAAAACATTGCTTCAACTCGCCTTTGTTATAAAATGCGACCGCGAAAACAAAGACCCGAGAACCTCCGTCGCTACGGGTTCTTTTTTTTCTCCCCCCTCTCGCGCGCTCTCCCTCCATCTCTCTCGTTTTTTTACCTTTTGTCTTCCCGCGTCCTCGGTGATCAAAGCGAAATCAGTTCTGCATCGGTTGATATTAGCTCCTCGGATACTTTGCAGGCATCCGTACTTTCGCGTCTAACCTTATTATGTGTACCTCCAAAGCCGATTGATATTTTAAATGCAAATGCTTGAAATCTGATTAGATTTTACGTCGCACGTAAGACGTTCCTCCCGAAAGAAACACCATTTTTCAGACTTATAAATTAAGTTTCAGATGTTGATTTCATAATACATTTATACTCGTTACCCTCTGCGAATATCCTACCGAATATTGTAGATGCAAATAGGCTGGAAACATGTCGCATCGATATTTATTGCAAATAGTGTAAAAACTATATACAAAGGCAAAACGCTTGAAAAGCGTGCTTCAAACATCTAATTCTTTAAAATTATAATAAAACATAATTCAATTACACTTTCCAGGATTAATTTACAGTTAAACTTTTATTTTTAGAACATTTTTTTCTAAAGTTTTTACATGAAAGTTTTTACCCATTAAAAAATATACCCTTTTTCAATCGCTATTACTGAAACAACATAATTACAATCATTATTAAATTAAATTAATTCAAAATTACTTCCTTCAACTCCATCGTGTACTTTAGTACCAAAGTTCAACTGAAAATCGATCGATTCTCAATGTAGTCGTAACAATTCGATACTTTCTATTCCAGTATAAATTATACAGTTAATATAATAAATATCTAAAAATATTTTATTTAACATTTTCAAGCGTATAAGATACTAGATTTATCCGAACAAATGACAAAACCATTCAAGAAACCGCCGGCAGGATCCAACTTACTGCAGCTATGAAAAGAAATTGTTACAGGTTAAAAAGTGAAATAAGAATGCAGGTTATACATCTGGAAATATCGTTTATTTCGAACAGTGAAGTCCGAGTTGATCGGTTACAAGGCTTTTATATATATTATACAGAAAATAGTAATTTTCAGTGACAATAAGTTATCGACGTATCGACTAGAAAGCTGTTCCCTCGCCAAGGTGTTTGAGCGGATTTACATAGCATTTATTTAATCGACATTGAATGCAAAACATCGCGCGGGTATTCATGATCTCGTCTCCGTGCTCAAACACCTTGTGATTCCTCCTTATCTCGCATTGTAACCTCGAGGCTATTAAACAAAGGGATATTTATACCTTCGGATCGTCATAGTCGCACTAAAAGTTCGACGTTAAATCGGCGCTTAATCGATTCCAGCATTAAGCGCCATAATTATCGATTTCGCGAATCAATTAAAATGGGGCACCGGTTTGCGTCGAAGGACGCAAATACGCATTGTACATGTTGGATCAAGAGAGCAAAAATTGCGAAGGTATACGCACGCTTTGAATAATGTATAACAGATACGCATTATTTAGCCAACGGTAAATGGCGAGTAACTTTGAAAAATTACATGTTTCTTGCGGTATAACTAATAATAAAAGGTATCCCGACAAGGAGCAATTAAACTATAAAAGTCTTTGATCGACTCGGCATCGACCTCGACGACAACGTAAAAAAGAAATATAATACATATATACACACATGCACGTTTGAGCATCATGTGATTTTCACCAAACTTATAGGCCATAATACAAGGAGCATTATATATGCATATGTATGTTCTCGATAGAAAAATAGCTGAGTACGAGTTTCGGATAATATTGCGAGGAATGAGAGTATAAAGCTGCGAGAACGTAAGACAATTGAAAGAATGGTTAAAGAGGTGCGATTTAATTGCATCCCAAATCCCAGTCGACCCGGCATTTCAAGCATAATCGGCAATGTTAAAAAGCTCGTGCAAAATTAATACAAATACATTTCCATCCATAATTATTGATTTTCTTTTTATAAAATTCCATTAACTTATTTAATTTATAATAAAGCCCAAAATAAGTATTTTCACATTTTTCTCATTTTACTAGAGTATCTTTTTATTTGGATACAAACTTGTGTATCTTTAATGAAAAAGAGAAAATGAAAATACTTAATGAACTTCCAAGAAGCATAATATTGTTAACTTATTAAATAAATGAATTATTGGTAGTACTGAGATATCATTGCCTTGAAATGAAGTGGTTTATTTCGCGTAGTCATTAGTATTGGTCTCTCGAGGGAGTTATTACCGTGTTATCAAATTACTAAGAATTTTATCGCAAACAGAGACGGGACAATTAACTTTAAAGTGTATCGAAAAGCATATATGAAGCTGCGCTGCTCAACCGAAAGTTGCAAGTTATTTGATCTGGAAAGTGCTGGGGTTTATTGTCAACCATTACGTTGATTCGTGGGGTGAGATTGGAAGTGAAAGAGTACTAACGGCAGAAAGTTATGAGGCGTTTCCTAATAACGTTGAAATTTACCAATTATTGATAAATTTCTCTTTAATGTTTCCTTTTACATATCTTTTAGAATCAAATGTCACCATTAATTTTGATTTTAATCAACATGACCACTTCTATCCATTTATATTATATAATAAATTCAATTTGATTGATAAATCTCCTATAAATTCAGGCAATTAAAAATATAATACGGATCAATGAAACTGATACTGTGACTCTGTACCAATAAGTTTTTACTTTCTAATTTCTGTTTTACTTCAAAGTATATATTTAGTATTTTTTCCCTTCAAGGTTCATTTTAAAGCAAATAATTAAAAAGCGGGTGTCCTGTGATGAAGTCTAAATCCTTTTAAATAAATTTAAAACTAACTTGACGTAGAAATAGCTTAAAAATTCTTCAAATCATGTAAATCCCTTATCATAGTGGGCTCTAAATTTAAAAGAGCCAATTTCATCGTTAAAACCTTCCCCACGAAAGCGCCATACTTGAAATTCCATCCGAAAGGGATCCCAAATGCACTCAAATTATCCTTCCGAAAGACAACGAAGACGGTAAGCTTGCAAATATGTATAAGGCTTGTTTTGACGTCTTCCACTTTCAGTCTTCTTACGTGCTCTGTATCTAAATTCCAATCGATTCGAAACGGATGCATCCTGCATCCGGTATTTTGTTTGCATGAAAAGGAACACTTCTGAAACGACTGCACGGCCAATGCCAAGCGAGCGGGCTTCGTGCCGCGTTGCTTTTTACATAAACAAATAATTTCGAAATCGGAAGATGGAGTCTTGCGCGCACGGCTGTTTAAACGCGGACGCCTTTACCCGCGACGCTTCAGTGCAAAAATATTTAAGGCGAAATGTCACTGGATGGCCAACTCAGAATGAACAAAACCTCCTTAACAATACATACCTTCAAATACATTATAAAATAAAAATTAATTTTAAAAAATGCAATGTCAAAAGTTAGACATGTTTAGAATGTTTTAAATAATTTTTTAAGTATTGTATATAAAATATCTTTTGGAAATTTTGTTCAATCTAACTTCTAAATAGTTGATGAAACAATTTCCAAAAGATAACTTTCTGAAAAGAGTTGCAATACATAAAAACTAATTAAAAAAGTCTAAACATGTTTCACTTTTGATATACCTTGTGTTTTTCTTAAATAAATTTTTATTATATAATATATTCAAAGATAAGTATTATTAAGGAGGTTACGTTTTATTCGGAGTTGGCCGTCTAGTGACATTTCACTTTAAGCTCAACGCTAAAAGGGACACCCGCGGTGTCGGATATTATTGCAGTTTACGGCAATTAGCTTACCATTCTTTATCATCGATAGTTGATACACGGCGCACACAAGCAACATTCCACGCGATTGCAGAGTAACACCAGAATATTTCAATTCTTTGCTTCAATTTATTCGCTTCCATATTAATCTCATGCATCCAATTTTGAAGCACCCTACGGTATGTGAATGATTATTTTTCTTGCGCATTCAAGCCTCAATTACAATATTGTATACTACAGTAGAGGTTCGATAAATCTTATCGCAGGAACGGGTTTGCGTACGAATTCTCACGAGACCAACGGAGAAGTTCAAAAAAAAAAGTTAATAACCGCAATAGTATCTATTGCTCGTAGGTACAAATCTGTTTTGTTTTGAAATCAGCTGGATAACCGCCGGATTTTTGTGCATTTGCGGACTTTTAAAGCGACAGGATATTGGCTGGATCGCCCAGCCATTACATCGATGACCGTCTCGAAGGAAGCGGTAACAACTCATGAACAGGATCAGATAGATGGGTACACTCAATGAAAACTGTACAAGTACTTCCTTTTCTATGGGCTGAGTTACCGTTTTCATCGCAAGAGTCATCAAAAATAACTCAACATCACCGTTACTATCCACCCACCCTATTACAACGCGTTCCCATATAAATCACTCCACGAGACACTGCACTTGCGGGCAACATACCGTCAGCGCCACCTACTGGACGGTCCAACCAACATCCAGCCGATTTCTACCAATCGTTTTTGAGATTAAAGTTCGTCAGGATATATTCTGGGAAACGATCCTGGCGCCCAGTGTTCCATTTTCCCAGACTGTTTTCCAGATAATATCTCGACGAACATTTCCATGCTTAATTGCTTCGTTGACAAGATGAAATTAAGCTGGCCAGACCATTTAATTTCATTACATGATAAATTAACTTATACTATTACTGAAAAATTACATTATCTTAGTAATTAACCAGATAATCACGATTACATCTATTTTTTATTCTACTAGCATGTATGAATAATTCAAACAGAAATGGACAAATGGTGCACCAGCAATTACCACGACAATTCATAATTGACCATCACGTAATACTGTCGAAACTGTCCCTCGCGAACTCGTGAGGATTAAGATGTTACTAATTGATTCGCGCGATATCTTATAGCCGGGCAATAAATTTCAACCGATTACCGGAATAAAACGGACCGTACAAAGACGTCACTCATTACTTGTCTATGTACGCGTCCCATTAATCCGCGTGCGGTACGTTTTACGACTGCGTGGAACGCGAACGCAAAAGAGCCTTTGAGCATGAAAAAAAAATGTTCATGAATGATTTTCGCAGGTACACAAGACTCGTTCCAACTGGGCTGTTAAAATTTGGCACCGTTACATTTTTCGATTCCCAAACAATGCGTCCGATATGAGCCGTTCCGTTTCGCTTAAAGACGAACGGCTGTTCAAAGACTCCTCATTGCTGCCGAAGGTAAATTAACGCGTCGTAAATAAGTGATAACGATTCCTGCAGTACAGATTTATCGTAAAACGCTTGTGAAACACGAATAAAGTTTATCTTATTAGATACTAAGGGGCGTGATTGCACGTCCAAGAGGTATATCTCATTCTCGCAAGGACAAGTGGGACTGCAAATTTCCTCAAATATTTACCAACACCACCAGCCGATATTCCGCATTTCCCTTGGATCCATTCGAAAGATCCGTTAGAAAATTCAATACCGAATTTGTACACACTCGGTTAAATACTGACTGGCATTAATTATCATTTCCTTTTCTATAAATTCAAAACAGCACGATTGTTCGTCGATTAAAATTATGCAAACAATGGCAGAATTTTCACAGGATATTTGTCCGAATTTCCACGAGACGAGTATTTATCAAATTTTCTCTTAAATATTTCACACGGATTATTAATAACAGTAGAGTCAATGTTTAGTTAAAACAATGAAATTTCTTTCGTTTTTTTTTCTGATTGTTCTGTTTAACTGGATAGAAATGTATTATTTCTTTTTATAAGGAAGGTTAACCACTTCGATTTTAGGTGAATGGCCGGAAAAACTGGCGTTAACTTGTACCTTCTTCTACCCCGGTATTAATTTTCAAGTGAGAAATCATTTTTTTTTTTTAGTCAATTACGATAAAAATTTGAGAAAATCGAACTCCCCGGTTATAGTCACAGCACGATAATTCACGATAGTCACGATATGATACCCGAGCGTGATTATTATCAATTACAATGGCTTATACCCTAGAATATTAATGACCCATTACGCTATACAGTTGACGCATAAAAAGTTGATCAAGCGGCGAAGTAGAGACGCGTCTTGCCCGTTACCTTTTGAGTATTTACGCGATATACGGTGTACGTGTAAAACGACACTGCGAACAATTCAGCGTTACAAAAACGTCCCATAGATAATAATTCGCGTCCACCGGAATGGAAGGTTCGCAAACAAACTGCAGCCCGTCGTCGGAGCGGTCGGTGTGGAGCGGCACTCCGCGGGAAGAAGCGCATCCGTACAAATTATTCGAGTAACGTGTAAAACTGGTTCCTGGTGCGTTGTAAATTTCGACGTTGATCAATCAACTTATTTATGATATGAGGATCGTGGGCTTGATTGCTCTCTTTTGCTAGCAAGTTTGGCAAGTTCCGAACAAGTTGAATGTTTACGAGGTAAAGTCAGATCTACCGAGGTGGTGAGACAGAAATAAAACGAGGTGGGGCACGTTGCGACGGAAGAAAAAAAGGTTCGATCAAGTTTGATCTCCGAATCAACCTGGCAAACTCGTTGTATGATGGGTTATTAAATGCGTGATTACGGGCTTGCCCGTAACCACGTGTTTGTTCTAGCCATGGAGGCGAATAAGGACGTGAAGTCAAGTTTATGCCAATGTTAAACACGACCCGCGACATTTTTTATCCTCCCCAGCTCAAAAAATTCTGTAGAATCTTATTGACTGATTAAAGGCTTTAATTAATACTCTAAAATTATAATTAATATCCCTAAATTTAATTTATAAAACGTAGGATAAAATGTAAAAGTAATTTTATGATTTTCTAGACTATAACTTACAGTGTAATATCTTCTGATGATTCAAGTATAAAAATATATGTACAACTTTATGTACTAGACTAGTGTGGAATATCATAAAAAAATGAATAAATAAAATTTAAAAGAAACAATTATTATAGTTTCTAGTATAATTAATTAAACTTTAAAAATAGATCTGTATAGATAGATCTTAAATATAAACAAAAACGTCTTACTAAGACACCTTACATACTATTATTACACTACAAATATTCGAAATTAAATTCATATGAAAATATATTGTACTATACCAAAATAAGTGTGACTTTTTAAAAATGTTAAAAAGATTAATTATTACGACATATCATTTTTATATTTTCTAAATATTTTAAAAGTTTGTAGAAAATATATTAATTTAAAAAACGATAGTAGATATAAAATATATAAAACGCACATTAAATGTGTGTTAAAATTTAAAATGTTATCCAATCGCAGCATCATTGAACATAAACATTGATTTCACCTATTTTAATAGACATAAACTGATACAAAATACAGATATGTCATTAAGACGCCCTGCTTAATGTATCACCTTAATCCCCTCCATGATCCTACTGCAAAAAACAAGATAGGCCATCTTATATTTCCTAACGCACTGAATTTTATTGTTTAAAATTCTTCTGGATGAGATTAAAACATTTATAAAATACCTAAAAACCCTCGAACTAGTTGGCACCGTATGAAGACGCTTTAAAACTCCATCAAGTCATTTTAAAGGTAATCTTCGTAATAGAATAACGAATCGATCGAAATTTCATTTTGACTTATTACTAATCTCAAGAATCCCAATGCATAGAATTCTCGTTGAAGTGCAAAACGCCAGAAGAGAGGATCGTTCGTTGTTTTGGTTTTTTAGTTTAAAAACTTGATGACAAATCGCTACCATATTTAAATACGTTCAATTTGTTGGCGAGGATCGCGTAAGAGAATAAATGTAAAAAATATCGTTGGTGAAAATAGATGATTCTGATATCAGCTAAATTTTCTTTGTTACTTTTTTACGCCTTTTTTATCTAGTGAAATTGTCTATCCATCGTGAGAGTAACACCAAATATCACGTTTCATTTTTGCCATCGTATAGTACAAATTCGATTCTCGTTTGTCACCATTAATACTAACTTTATTACCTCTTTTCACTTTATTTCAGTTTTTTTTTTTTTCATTCAAGCATCGCAATCATATAAAAATATGACACGTACCTTAATGCATGTTTACGACTTGAATTAATCTAGACTAATCCGTGCAGATTATAAAACGGAAACGCAAGGTAAATAGAAAATCTAGTACGGCCTAAGATAATACGTTGCAGTGACAATTATTTTCAGTATAAATATAAATATAAGATGGTATACATATTGCTTCTCAACACATCAACAATATATATATATATGTATATATATACGTAGATATTTTATGGTAATCCAAGAACGATTCGCTATCTAGATCACTTGTCCAAACGCAATTGTGTCGACTCCTTTGTTTCGCTTCGCAATTCACAAAAAAAATCCACTAAAATCGGTATTTAGTGTACATGTGTTAGTTAAACTTACATGTAGGTACTCTTTCAGTTATCTAATTTTAATATACTAAGTTTTTAAAAACATCACAGCATAAATGTAGACATTCACTTAACTGTACAACTTATTCCATATCAAGCTCCTTGAAAGTAATTTACGATGGAAAATTAATAATTTAATTACAATTGATACACTTACGCGTAAAAAAGTATGCCAATTTTTCGTATATATTAAACACTCAAAATTATTATTCATTATATTGATGGTTTCAGTTCATTTTCATTAGAATTTTAATTAGGCTGTTTATATATTTTATATTCTTATTTATAATTAAGCAGGATACATTTATTTCGATCTTTTACCCCTCAAATTTCATCAAATATTAATTTAATATAACAAAAATTAACATACTTTTTTTCTAGTGTAAACACAATAAATAATTTTACATAGAAGTCATAAAAAATAAATAATTTGTTTTCAAAATAAATAGATTTTTTGATTAAAATTCGTGCAACAGAATTTACCAAGTATATGAATTTTAATTTTTAGAATAATGATAATTATCACAAATCAAAATGATCCCCAATGTAGTTTCATAAGACTATAAATTATTAAATAGGAAGAAAAAATCATGAAAAATTACCCAATAATTCAAGATCACATTAATATAAAATATAATATACATTCTTTATATATAAAATAATTTCATCAATTTTTAATGCCTCAATTTTTAACTTAAGTCAGATCAATTATGTTAATCTTTTGGAATGAATTTTAAAAACATTGAGAATAATTTTTGTTCAGTATAAACAGAAATAAAAATCATATTTGTATATAATAATCGTGTCTCGTTATTATTACACTTATTGATTAAAAATCGCGAAGTAAAAATTGGTCGAATAAAAACCTCATCCCAAACATAGTAGCAAAATGTAGTAACTTTTAATCCATTTTTCTTTCCATGAAGAATAACAATTAAGATCCATATACGGTGATTCAAACGACAATTGTACATGTATATGAATACGTCAGTTTGAATCTATACTTCAGATTATTCAAGATCTATAATAATTAGTCCACATTAAATAATTTAGACGTTAAAATATTATTCACGTTTTATACTAGTCTGACATAAATAGTTTCTTGCAATAGGTCCTTCCAAACACATTGCATTTCTTTTATAAAATGATATAAATATATGTATTTTTAATTTTAAGTCCCAACCTCAGAGACTTACTACAAAATTCTATTATCATCGGTCCTATACCACTCGCAAGTATCCTTTGTTTATAAAATGTCTATAAAAACTGATAACGCAAAATACATATTTGTTTGTTGTCATCTTGTTCATTACGATGATATCATACCAGTCGAAGATAGAGTGAATAGAAAACAAGAGTATTATTTCAGGGCGTGCTATTTCGAAATTAAAAACGGAATCTTTCCAATCATAAACACCAATATTTGTATAAATAAAATAATGCTTGAGTATTTCTCGTGGGAAAAAACTATTGGAATACTATCGATTTCCAATAATATAATAAAAAATTATTTGTTCTTAGGTGTTATTGATACCATTAATTAACAAAAATATGTACATTAATCCACAAAACATTAATTTCTTTCAATTATACACGGAGAAAAATAAATTAAAAGCATTATAAAAATGTTAAAACAAATTACTAGCTTTTATTAGTAAACGGGTTATACATATGTATATAACTTTTACGAAAGCAAAAACACAGCTTTATTGTATATTTTTACTCACTTTATAAGCGCATTGTTAGTAGCCGGTGTGAAAACAATTTACTATCTCACAGATAGTAATTTGTACATATGCTCGTTAGAAAGTATACGTATTACGCGCATCGTTCTTGTTAGCAGTCATTCAATTACTAAGCTGAAGTAGTAAATTTGTGTGACGTTTTCGAAAATAGAACGAATATTATTATAAAAATGATAATTTGGACAAGTATGGGCCCAATTTACTTAGAATCTTAGTCATTTTTTTTTTAATTTTTTCTCTCCGTGTAATATAAAATTATAGAAAAACTAATATCACTAAAATTTGTTCGAAATGCTTTTTTTTCGGCTGATATTTTATCTTCGCAAGCTCAACAAATAATATGAAAGTTCAATTTTGCGCAACCGAAAACGCCCTTCTTTCAAAGCTTAAGTCTCCTATTTTGGAGAAGAATAATCTTACCTGAATTCAGGATCAGCAAATTGATTTCTCCGTTTCACGCGTGTAAGGAAGCATTGTTACATAGTTGATATTTGAGCTAGTATCTGCCTGAGACTCGCAGTTCCAACTGAATTCGTTGATATCTGGCTAATACTGTTAAACAGAGCATCCGCTTGCATGTTCTCCGGCAATCTAATCAAAAATTGCGCACCTCTTACAAAGTCCATTTTCAAAAGCTCTTCCTGATATAGATGCAGTATGCCTAAAGCTGTACGAAACAAAAACTCTTCGCCATCCCTTAAAAATACATCCCAAATTCTGCAAGCAACGTCCAGTGGCATAGCTTTGGCATAAATTGTGTACAACCAATCCAGCAGGTAAAGATCTGGACTCAAACCAGCGATGGTAAAGTGTGAATGCACCCTAGGTAACTTATTGGCAAGAGCATTCGAATACGCTTTATAATAAGCATTCATTTTTTCTTGATTCAAAGTGAATGCTGCCCGATGACACGGTTGATTCAACAAATTAGCAAAACAAGCAAAGGCATCAACTGCATCCATATTCAGGGACAACATGGCCCCGATGAAGCTCATCCCCTGGACGTATCCGATATCTGGACGGTAAATTGCATATGCTGCAAGTATGCCTTGCAAACTCTCCGAAAGAGGACCACCTTCTTGGAAAACACACAGGGTAGGAAAAGTACGGGATACGTCTAATTTGATAGCCAGTAAAGCTTCGTTTGAAGGATTTGACATTGCTCTGTCTAAGCAGAGGTGGTAAAGGTTTGAGGTGATATTTAAATGATTACAGATTGCCAACCTCCAAACCTTTCCTCGGATACTCGGCGGCAAACCACGCCACCAGAGATCGCGTACTTTACGTGTATCCCTTACAGCATCAAACTTCGGCAAAATGTGTACATTCCACGTGCTCGAATCTTCAGCCAATCTCTCCTCTTCGCGCAATTGTTGTTCTCTTTGCAGTTTTCGCTCCTTTTCTTCTTTCAACTCCCTTTTCCTAGCAGCTTCCAAAATAGCGTTATATTGTCTTCGGTGGTTCTCTTCTTCAACTGCACTTTTCGCTGGTAAATTCGGCGGTCTTGGCTGCTGGATTAACGCCAAACTACCACCAATTTTATCTACATTGCGGGATGGACTACTTGTTATGGAATTTTCCTGAGATGAATCTTTACTAGCCTTCCAAGAAAACACATTTTTTACAAAGTTACTTGCACTTAACGGCCAGAGCTTGGATTTGCCAGGTGAATTTTGTTGCTCGTCGTTTCCTAAAGAACTTCCAGAAGGAGAGAACTCACTTAAAGAAGACACAGTGCTACTGCAAGAACGCGGCAAACTGCCGCGTGGACTTCCATTTATACTAGTTGTTTCTTCATCCTTAGATTGATCGGTTTCTTGTGCAGGCTCTGAAGATTTTACATTAGATTTTGATATGCCATTAGTTAAAGGTAGAGGCACGTCTTCGGAATAAAGCTGTTTTGTGGAGGGATCATATGTAAGGGACATGCTTTCTAAGGCATGATTTAGACTTGTTCCAGCGACCCCTACTGAGACAATGTTACTCGCATCATACCATTTATTTTCACGAATGTGTACGCAGAGGGACTTTGTCTTTGGCGCTGGTATTGCTGCAACATCGCACGCCAAAGCTTCGCCCAGTTCTACGCTGTTGCAACATACCGAATCCCCATTTAAGGACACAAGTTGTCGCTTACCGATTGTCGGTGCTCGCCCCACTTTAACGCCATTAAGGCTCACCGGTTGAACCGGTGGACTCTTCATAATTGCTGATCGTACGTTCAATCCATGTCATAGTTCACAAAGTTAGCATTTCCCAACTTAAATTAATAATTTGCAACATTTGAGCCCACGTTACATTGCAACAGCAGAAATTATATTTGCATATATGCCTCATTATTGCTTCGTATTGGTTTGCTTAATGTTCTGTGATAATTAAAGTTATTCTTCTTTTGTGCTTTGTTATGTATATAGTCTTACTTCTATAAAAATTCTCAAGGTTACAACTTATGTTTCTTCTTTATTGTTATATCTGAAAAAACAAGAATGGTCATTAATATTCTATGTAAAACTGATCTTTGCGATATAATGCAAAGACAAGAAGTAACAATCTTTAACGATATTTACAATTTATGTATAAATTATCATTTAAAAAAAAATATAATATTTTAATATTATATATTAAACAATATTTGTTTCCCAATTGAAATTCTATATCTGATTCCCTATTTAGCCAATAATAACTGAATACCAATGGCGGGAAATTTAAACTTGTTTAATTTATACTAATAATTGTATACACTTTAATATAGGTTTTAATAATGCAAAGCAAAGTCATTTTTCCTTTTCATCTTAATTATATCTTTTTTTTTTAATTATTTAATTTTATATTTTAAACAATTACACGCAAAACAAAATTACACAATTTCAAACGTCAATAAGAAAACAACAGAATGGAAATAATAAATGAAAATATACATGCGCCAACAACTTGCGCAATTATATCCCAATGATTGTGAGAACTTTCCGGGCTCGACCAGGATGATTGTGGGGGAAGCATATTGTACATTAAAGAATTTGTTTGTATCGTGCTAATATAAAATACTCTCTTTCTTTTTTCGTTATCACATATAAACAGATTCTTTAGTAATAATAATAAATGTATAATCAGTGATGCACAATTTATGACTATATACTCCCTATATTTTTAAACCAATCAATATCACTTGTCAGTATTGTTATTACAGTATACATTATGAATCATTTATACTGCAAATTTAATTAACAACAAAAGTACACAGCTTGTGCAAACTCTTTATGTGCAGTAAGAAAAACTATCGCAAACGTTAATCCTCCTCAACTTCTTGTTGCCATTTCTCGATGCCAGCTTGACACTTCATAATTATAAATACAGCATTTATATTATGCATTCCAAATACTTTATTTTACCGCTCAAGCACTAGACACACGCTTAACCTTTCAAATGTATGTGTTCTAAAATAAAATGTCAACACGATTGCAATCTCAAAGCCGAGCTCATTGTAAATGTTAAAAATTGTGCGAGTTCCTTGCCCCAATATGTGACTGTGACTTTTACCAATCAATTTTATTGAAAATAACAAAATTGACGGAGAAAATAATATACTTGTTTATTTATAAATGATTACCTCTTTAGAAGAGAAAGCCAACACCTTATGAGATTAATCTGTCTGCCTTAACCTTTGACATATAATGCACCAATTAATGCAGCGAACAGTCTGCAATCGCCGAGCATCTCTTGTTACAATTCAACCGACCTGATCACAATATTTTGGCGACAATTTCGTGCTCATAATTTACGGAATTTATCAATAAAGCGACTGATAATAGCAGACGACTGCAACATACGTCACTTCAGTGGTGTTGGAATGTGCCATGTTTGTGTGTACAGCCTGCATGGCTTATGACCACAGGTCTGGCAACTTTCATACGGAGGAGTGCTGCAGCCTGAAGAAAGCTTTTTGTTATATTTGATATGGAGCATCGAGTTCCCAAAAAGTTTTTAACGCTGTTATTGATTGAAATATAATTGTTTTAATACGCAATGTTTGTTTACTTTACTTTTAATTTAATGACGAGATAAGCAACTCTCATTGTATTTAACATATTTAACCATAGTTTATATTTAATACATAAAAAGAAATTAAAATACGGAAATTTCAATTACTTTAGCAAACTTTATATTTTCTGGTAATAGTAAATTGAGAATATTCAATTCGGTTTGGGAAGTTTTCGCATTTGAAAATACTTCGATTTCAATTAGATTTTACGATTTAATTCTACAACCGATATTCAGCTGTTTTCTATTACTTGTGAAATTTAAAGTTTTCCGCTTCAATTCCGTTTTCGACATTTAAACGCTCTCGATTTCAAGGGGGAATATAATTACCATGAACTAAATTCCTTCTAATGAAGTCAAAATATTTTCAATTTCGAAAACTTCCCAAACTAAGTTGAATATTCTCAATTTCATTCCATTCCATTCCATTCCATTCAATGTCAACATTTCTTACAAGGTTGCACACAGTGTGGAGATTTTTAGGCTTATAAAATACTTCCTCTGTCGTTTTCATTATTATACTAATGCGAGTGACAGAGAAAGTATTGCGTGAGAGAGAACCGGAGTAGTTTTTTGAATACTTCGTTACCAACTTCAAGTGCGAGCCCCGGCCTAAAAATCTCCACACTGGTTGCACATGTGTTGAAGAATCAGATAAGGACAGGAATACTCTGTACAATCTGTCTCAGGCACACTTTTCACTTATTGATGCCGTAAGAGTTAGTACATTTTATAACCGAAATTTAATTATTTAATATTTTATGATATACAGATCTGGAGTGGCATTACGCTCTCGTTTAAATCTCGTTCCATTCAAATCTCATTTCAATTTCGCTTCCATCTAATTTCAATCTCGTTTAATTTTCGTTCCATCTCATTTCAATTTCGTTTCAGTTTTGTTTGAGTGAGAACACCGTAAAACTGCGTTTTTGCGAGAGTGAATCAAAACATCGAAACGAAATTGAAATCAAATGAATCGTAACTTAAACGAGATTGAAATTAGATGAAAGCGAAATTGAAATCAGATTTGAATGGAACGAAATTTTTTTTCGTTGAACGAGATTTTTCGTATATAATGCACAATAAAATTAAAAAAAAACATTGCCATCACGTTCTCCCGTCAATAAAAAATGTTTGCCTGATATTTTATATGAAAGAAATATTCAGTATATTACGATATTTAAAATAACCCCAATTCCGTAATTCTATCACTTTGTCCTCCTCTTAAGAATTGCGAACTCGCCTTAGGACAATGATTGACGCAGACCTCTAGTTCCGACAACCCACCACCGGCGCTGCGACTAGCCGGAAGTTAGAAAATAGAGTGAAATAAAGGTTCTCTCGTTTTGCTATTGCTAGTGAATTCTTCCATCAGGGTCTGTAGACTTCGTTATATTTCTCAGATTGAAAATTGTACAAATCGTAGTTCGCTGTACAAATTGCGATGGCGTTGCAATCGTCAAAAATTGAGAGCGACTTAGTCGACTCGATATATTTTCCGTTTGACAAACCGTCAAATATGTAGCCTACGTTCCAAAATTGACTAATAGTATCGTGCATCTTCTTCTGGCTTATTAATGTTCATATGTTTGTCTCAGTATTAACAGTTAATTTTGGAACACGCCTTAAATTTCATTCATAGTATAGAACGCAAATAGATTGATGGCGTATTCGGAAACTCACTTTAGTATAACTTCAGTATGAAATGTTGGTAGAATATGAAAACATGTGTTCGTAAAGTTATCATATCTTTCAACTGTTTGGTTACTTTACGAACATGCGTTAAAGAAAATTTTTATAACTTATCTGAAACTAGAAACTTATCGAACATGGGTTTTAGAAAAGTTTCATAACCTTAATCACTGTCAAAATTATTCAATGACGAGTTTTGTACTATTCTATTCATAGCATTATTCTAGAATATTATTTAACCTTAAATAATATTGTAGGGATATTACACTAATATTATTTTATATTCTAAAAATATTTCTAAAATATTATTTTATATTAAATAATATTATTCCCTTATAGGGTCGTCATATATATTTAAACAAAACAAAAGTGTAAAAAAATATGTCAGACGAAAAAGAGATGGACGTTATATTCGATCTTCTTGATTCATCCT